>WBNQ01006798.1:10109-24107 GCA_013401375.1 Spizella passerina | reverse complement strand
AGATCTCAAAAATACTGAGTGCTCTTGAATTGAAGCTTTGATGAGAAATAAATCCTTCTTGTGACACTTTTATGCCCTGTAGAGATGTGGAAGTGTGAGCAACAGCACCTGGCAAGCAAGCTGTCTTCTTTAAAAGCAAGCAAACCAGCTGCTCATCAGGTTGGAGAAGGATTTAGCAGGAAATAAAAGTCTACTCAAATGTTCATAGCTCAGATCTGCAAGAGAAAACTCATACTTTATGATTTGTCCTCTGAATACTGAGAAAAACTGTATTTATATCTTCTGTACTTTCAAACACTGTGAGGAGTTCATTTTTGAACAGGAGTAATTTTCAAGTGAACAATTTACTTAGCAGATTCATTTCTGTCCATATAATTTCTCTCATTTACAGAAGGTAAGCAGATAAGTAATTAAATAAACTTATGGAGGTCAAACAAAATTGAATAGAAATAGTCTCTTTCAGGAGAGGAATAGGATCTCTGGATTTGCTTTGTATGGGACTTTTCTTTCCCTATTCTTGCATGTGCATCAGACAGATTATCTCATGTAATAAGTCTCAAATGAATCTACTTTGTGGCTACATCAATCAGTTTTAGGCCCATTGAATAGATTAAAAGTTTTTACCCCAGCAGAGCAGCACTAACCAAAATATTTCTGACTCTTCTAAGTTCTAGACAGGCAGTGGTCTTATAAAACATTGAAAAAGAATTGTTAGGAATCAAGTTCAGGTGAGTTGATGCAAGGCTGGAACATTTAACTGTGTACATAATTTCCAGCTGGGCAAGGTATCTCTTCTGATCCCTTTGGAATGTAAATTTTTTAATTTTACAGCTGCCTAAATCAGCCAGCTAGGACTCCATGCCATACTTCCCCAAAATAAAAGCATTTAACATCAGAGGGATGTGGACACCAAACTATAGGTCTTCCTTTATTTCCTTCTAGCTGTAGGAGAAATAAACGCAACAGCATGCAAGATAGACATACACATCAATATATATCCCTCCCAACCTCCAAAAGCCTGAAAAGAGTTTGGATGTACACCTATATATTTTTTAGGTTGTTTGGAATTTTTTAGGTTGTTTGTTATTGTGAATAATTTGGTGACAATTCTACTTCAATGCATTCAGTGTTATTCTGATTACTATGAGCCTCAGTCAAATGACATTGTAATGCACTGAAAAGTTTCCTTTTAATACCTTGAAATAGTAATTGTCAGGGATTTATTTTAATATTCAGGTAGATAATACTGTGATGACTACCATCCTTCACCTTTTGGCTTGGTTCCCAAGGAAACGTCTGCTTTTTATATTTCATTTCTTATTGGTTTTGGTTTGCTTCTTCTGAACTAACAAATCCAGATTAATGTTTCCCATCCCCCTGACTCTCCTGCCAACAAAACTGTTCTTATGCCCTGCTCACAATCTCCATGTTTGGAGATGTGACAACCAGGGAATGAAAAGAGAGTTCTGTGGTGGCCACAGAGAGGAGGCAGCCTGGAAACTGACTGCTTCTTGCAGCACTCCCCTCAGTTATAAATAGCATTATCCTATCAATGTTTTGCAAACTGTGATATATGGAGAGATGAAGCTCCTAGCTGTGCTGTATCAAAACCTAAATAAGCCAGAGGTATGTGCTTTCAACAATACTCTGTGTCCCAGGCTTATGTCACACAAACACTTAGGCATCTGCTCATCTTTGCAAAACAGCTCATGCAATTTCACTGGACTTCAGGGTAAATTTAAATTTAAAGACATCCTCATTTGCAGACTCAGGACTTACAGAACGATATTATTTGCATCAGGCTTCACTACCATTTAAGATGCTGCAGGGTATCCCTCCTGGCTTCCAGCTGCTGCTCCAGAATGGCACAGGTTTATCCTAAGTCCCACATTATCTATCAGCCCAGATGTCTCTGATGCCCTCGAGCATCTACAGTGACACCTGTATTAGCCCAGCTGTCATCACACTAAAATGAGGATTTCAGAACAACATGAGTCGATGCAACACAGGGAATGAATACCTTTTATTAACTCCTAGGAGTGTGATCTGCAGGCAGAACCTCATCTACTGTACTTTTTATTTTCTAAATAGCCCCAACCTTTTCAGAGGACTGGAGACCCATCAAAAAACAAAATGCTGCAAGATACGAGTGATGGAACCAAGCAGCTCACCTGCAGTACGATGTCCCGCCCGTTCCGTGTGACGTTAACGGTGTGGGGCTGGCCATTGGCCATGTTCCTGTGGTCAATGTCAATGTTGTACGGCTCCTTGGTGCCCCCGAGGTTGTACCGAATTTGCAGATTCCCTAGCGAAAAAGAAAAAATGTGAAAAGCACCCTCAGGTATTTTGATCTTTATTCACCAGCTATTTTGCTGTCTTTATTTTCACATACAGCTGTTATCATTTCACACTTAATTGCTCTCATAGCTGGTCTCTGCTGTAAGAGAAGAGCTTGTGTTTGGGATTGTAAAGTTACTGGGCTGAAACTGCCTCTAGTTTATAACCCAGAAGTGTGACAATGACCAGCATTTCCAAACCACAGTGTTTGTAAACACCTCAGACTGCAAACCAAACAAATTGGAGTTATGCCTTGAACAATATGGACAATTGGTACAAAATTGAGCACATCAAGTAACACTTTATTGTTGAGATTATTATTCTTGCTGCAGTAAAATTCTATGAAATTATACAAAGCATAACATTTTCTAAAGAATAAACCATTGACATGCATTGAATAAAGGCAAAATTACAACAAATTAGCACTGACACATAATTCACACATGGGACTTCCTTGCTCTCGTGTTTAATTGTTGTTGATGAGTGACCGTCTGGATTTCCATGGAAATTTAGTATTATATTGTGAAATAAAAACCAGAGGTTACATTGTTGGAAAAGTATAGTCAGGAGCGGCTAATTGATATTCATAACATACTGCCAGACAGATTTTTCTTTTCTAAACAAAAGTGGAGTGTCTGCTTTTCATAACACATTTAAATATTTGATTAAAAGGAGGAATGTTTGAAAAGGGAAATGCAGCCCCCACTCTTGATGAAAAATGGAAATATTCTGGCCCAAAAGAGCAGACTTAGACCTCTATAACTACAGTTTAGTTGTGTGATGTTGGATTTCTCTCATGCATGTCCTTTCTCTCCCATGAAGGGAAAAAAATGAGTGGCATGTAGAATACTCATATTACCCCATAAAATAGAACAGTAGTAAAATCATCCTAATTATGATTTTCATGGGGCACTAAGGCACTATTTGGAATCGAAGTATATTTAGTTCATATAGTGTTTTAATACTGTAGCAGCAAATGGTCCATATCCAACCTTCATCCATCACCAAAATGTTTAGGACATTATATACTATACTACACCCATATTTTAGTCACCTCAATGAGTATCCAGATTTTCAGAACAATGCATGACACTTTCCACTGACTGCTAGGGATATTGTCAGTTCAGCTATTCAGGTGCCTTCATGTGGATGTCTACTTGTCCCCACCTTAATACTGGCTCATGGCATGGGTCTCATTGTTATCGCAGGTTTTTGGTCTCTTTTGTTTGGTTAGTTTTGTTTTGTGAGAGAGGATTGGCTGAAGAAACACCACTAAACTGAACAATTACATCAGTACCAGATCTAGTAGAAGCAGAATGAAGGTTCAGGTTTCTAAGTGCTTTATTTTAACGTGACAGGGGTGAAGAGACTTTCTCATTAGTTCAGAGCTTCCCCTGAGTATCAGCCTGGTATTGTCAATTGTGCCTTTGGTGGGGAGAGCCCGCAGCAGTTTCTTACCCGTGGGGTTCACAAGCACAGCCATGAAGTCCGGAGTGTAGGAGCTGACATAAAATAAGACACAAGGAGACTTGGTGGTGCTGAAGCTGAAGCTGAGCTCCTCCTTGCTCAAGCTGAGGTCAGGTCCTGTGATCTCAGGATCCGCAGAACTCAAAAGCGTCCGGCTGACTAAATCCTTCACACTAGTCCCTGGGGAGTGGAAGTTGTAACGAAGCCACATTCCTTCTTCAAAAAATGCTCCCACATCTTGAACACAACAGGAAAAGGAGGATGAAAAGAAAAAAAGGGAAATTAAATGTGCTGACACCTTTTGGTTGAAACATATTACTGTAACTTGATCAGTACTTATCTGTGCACATTTCTACTGCACTTCTATTTAAGCACAGCATTTAGGTAAGGAGCCTCATTATTTTTCTATGAGAGCGAAAAGAACAATCTCCATTTTATTGGTGGGTATTTGGATTCACAAAGCAAAGGAAATATTTCCTTTGGGGCACACAGAAAGCCTATGCCTATATCTAATATCAATACTACAGACAAGGATAATTATGATTTAAATTTATTCTCATTGAAATTTTGAGGTAGATAATGCTTCAAAGAGGGAGATACAAGGAAGAGTGGCTTAAAGGACACAGTAAGCAAACAACAGCCAAGGAAAAGGAAAAACAGCAGTTCTGACCACCAAAATTGAGTGGATTTGGAAGGACTTCCCAAAGGAATGATGACAATTCCAGCCCCTAAAAGGACTGGACACAATGCTTGTAAGTTATCCACTACTAGCACAATTCTTCACAAGAATTCCACAACAAGGATGCCCTTATGGGACATGAAATTCACTAGGGAGTTTGACTCAGCTGGGAGCAAGAGGCAAGTTATACCTGGAATGTAGATCCCAGGAGGTGCTATAGTTTTCAAACCAATCTGAGACAAGATGTGGTGTTCCAACACTCTTGATAGAAAATACACCTTCTTTTGACAGAATTAATACTTTCAGCTGAAAAAGCACTAGTAGTGCTTCCCATAATAATGCAGTCCTGCCTCCTCCTCAACATTGAAATCATAATTCCAGGTTGATGTTCTTGCAGCAATGCTGACTTTGATAACCTTCTACAGGAATTACTGCACAGTTGGCCACCACTGGTATCATCTACTCCACTGGGGATCACTTTACTGACTTCCTAGGGCAGTAATTTATTTAGAGACATCATGGTACTGGATCAGCTGTGCTGCCTGGGAGAACATTGTGAAGGGAAATTTTTAAATGATATGTGAACCTGATTAAGATGGTGTGTCTATGAACATTTAGTAAGTTATTAAATAATAATTAAAAATATTATAACATATGGGTACTGTATTCAAAGAAGAGCTGTAAGAAATACTTAAGGCATTAAACAGCCGTTTAAAAAAAGTCTTTCATTGTCTACTAGCTTTCTACATGATGCAAAGTTGCCACATTTGCCCATCTAAACAAGAAATTGTTTAAACAAGAAATTGCCCATCTAAACAAGCAATTTATTTTTATTCCATTTTAACATTTTGAGTCTTCACACAATCCTAAGCAAAGTCTTTATTTCAAAACACATGTCAGAAGATGCTTATTTTTGAAGCTTTACACAGACACAAAGCAAGTAGGGAACGAGCCTGCAGAATTCATTCAGAGTAGCTAAGCAGAGAATAGGTAAAATTATAAAATTATATGATGATTCTTTCCAGAATTTTGCTAAATCTAATGCTGGAAAAGCTTTATGTTTTCTTGCTGTCATATAAAAATTCTACCAAACTCAAAATATTACAGTTGCTGTCACTAAATGGATATATAAAACACAGAGCCAAGCTATGGTCCTGAGGTGCTATAAATAATTTGATCATTCTGATGGATTTATAACTGCAGTTTTATAGGGGAAAAGTTAAATCACCCCGAAAAAGTTATGGGGGAGGCAATTTCATTTAACAACTATATTTTGCAGTAGTCTCAACTTTAGTGCTCCTGGATTAAAAGTGAATGACCCTATCATGAAAAAACTTCCCCAACTCATGATGCCCTCTGCCTCTAACAGCGGTGTAAGAAACAAGCGTTAGCATCCCAAAATCTAAAGCAGTAGCTCCAAGTATCTGCAAGATGGGCCTAAAACTATCCCTGTGACCACTAATTTATTCTTCAGCCCCTGCTTCTGGTTGACACAAGCTGCTTCTGGGGCAGGTGCCCTATCAATTACACTGGCAGAGCTGCCGGCCGTGCCGGGTCCTGCTGCTGCCACTGCTGGTGGGGACTGCAGCCCCTGTGGAGGCTCCACACACGCACTCTGCACACTGATGCACAATTATGTTTGCCTCCAGCCTGCTTACTGCTTGTCATGCCTTTCATTTTAGAAGTAATCTTTGGAATTGCCTGGCGCTGTGCTTGCCCAGGGCCTCACGCTCTGGGGATACTGGGACCTTCAGTCCTGACCTCAGCACTGCTCTGGGGCTGAACTGGAAAGCGTGTGAAGCATTTTTTCCAGAGCTGTAAATGTTATAAATTGCTATGTTAAATGTTCATTACCACAAAGAAAGCTTTAAATAAATGGTGCTCTCTGAAATGGTATTCAGATTATTCTGCAGTTTTGTGAGGTGAATTTGATCATCCTTGTGGGTCCCTTCCAACTCTCAATACTCTGTTCTGTGACTTTTTATTCCAAAAGGGTTTCACGATGGAGAATGTTCTGTATGTTTAACTTGATTTGTACTGAGAAAATAATTTTCAATGTAGCTCTATTATTACAGGCATACAGGGTATTGTAATAAACCTTGAAATTCTCCTCACATGCACGTCACCTCTTTTAAAAGGCAGGATAACAGGAAGGTTCACTTTGGCTTTGTGAGTGTATTGGGCCCTCAATAGGAATATATTGAATTCTCTCAAGTTCCAGCTCATCAAAGAGGCTGATGCATATGATTATGCACTTTACTGAAAGAAGCTGAAATCCTTGCAACAGGACTGCAAAGTGCTCAGCAACTCACAGGAGCAGGTTGCTTAAACTATTAGAATGTACCAAAATAGCTAAAACATAATTTTCCCTATCTTGAATGCAGGTATATGATGACTTGGAAATGCCAAGGGCTGACCAACAAAAAAGCTACCTATTTTTTAGGTTACAAGTGGTGACCTTGAGGTTTACACTTGAGGTCACAAGTGTAGCATCTTCCTAAAGTTGTCTCAGAAGGAGTATGGAAGTCCCTCACCCAGAAAACCATTCAAGCTCCCTGAATAAGGAGGGTCAAATGCAGCCCAAACCCTGCTGCTGAATTGTGAGGGAAGTTGCCATGCACAACTCTCTTTTCTTCTGTAATATTTGAAATGCTATCTGAACACATGACTCTTGGGACACCAGGCATAAGGCGCAGTAAAGATTGCTCTGCAAACTGCCCTTTCAAGGCAGGGACCTTAGGGAAATGAATGTGGTGCTAACAGATCTATTTTCTTCAGAAAATAATACCTATTTTTACACCAACATAACAGTGCAGTCACTCTCTGTTGACAGACTTCTCAAATATAAACACTTTGGGCTGGCTTTGTGGAGGAACCCAGAACAGGAACTGTGGATTGTTAGAAACAATTTTATCAAGCAAGGTGAGTGTCCCCAGTGTGAATTGCATATATGTTACAAAATTGTCCAGCTTCAATTTGGAAAGGTGATCCAAAACTTCCACAGAAAATGTACATGTACCCAGAACTGACAAAGTTATTTTGAAGGTCATGATTCTTTGGTCATCACCACAGTCTCCCTCTCCCCAATCAGCTACTTTTATTTTTGTACCCTCTTATTCTGTCTGGGATCAGGAGTATTGAAAGACTGGAGGAAAAAGCCAGACAGCAACAAAAATCCCCATTTCTCCTGCAAAACTTGTAAAGTCTCATTGCTTTTCTGGGCTGGTGATGTAGACCTAAGAAAATGTAAGTAGAAATCTGATTCTCCTCTACTGCTTTTTACATCAGTGAAATGTCAGTACTGGTTCTTCTGTTCTTAGGTAGTGATAATCCTCCTGTGAGCCATACAGACACCTAGACAACTTGTCTTCTTTCTCCATAACCTTTTTCTCACCTTTGAAAAACCCTGCCAGCAAGGCACAGGTGTGGCTGAACACAACTTCAGCAAGATCTTCTATCCAGGTGCATATATTTAAGAGATACAGAGCTCATACAGCAATTGGGTTTGCTCTATGCTGACAGCTGGGATGGAAATGTTAATAGGAATTGTCATGAACCAAATACCAGATATTACTCCTAATAAATAAAGAAGCTGCAGATCTGTGGAGCTGCCAAAAAAAATCCCAAACCAAAATCCCATCTCCTACAATTTAAGCACGGGACCTTTTCAAGGGTAACATTGTAAGAAGTGGAATTTCCCTTCTTTAGTAGGACGGCTCTCACTGACTCAAGCTGATGACTCAGTTTCTCATAGTTTCCTAAGTACACTGGATCAGATTTCTGTCACCTTTTACCTGGAAACCAAGGAGGAAGTAGTGCTGGTTATTCACTTAATGGGCATAACAGGGCATATCTGCCTTACAAAAGGTGGAGACAAAATCCTGGCAATTACAAAACCTGGCAAGGACTTGAGAAATTGAGAAGGAAAAGACTTTTTCCTCTTTTGTTTCACAAAGCTGACTCCTTACAGCTGTAAGCATGTCCCATCTGGGGTTCCTAAATGCCTCTTTGGCCCTGCTCAGATTCAGTAAGTTAAAATTATTACTCTGTGATGCTGCTTGCCAGTGCTCAATGGTATGTCTTCCCTGCATGGAGTTCTGGGTGTGAAAAGCAGCTTTTCCAAAATCCTAAGCAAGGACAAACACTGGAGACATTCTAACACTTGGTGCATTTACAAAGATTCTTCAGACAAGGTAGATGGTTGAATAAACCCTCTTTCGTTTTGCATAATTTCCTTTCTGTTTTTTTTTAATTATTATTTTACATGTAGTTATGAATATTGAATATAGATTAACCAGAGCTTGCTTGTTCATCTTATGGTAAAAATTGTGCTTGGGAGCACCTAAAATTACTTCCAGACTGTGGTCTCAAAGACTAAGACTTGTTTGCTGAGGTACCTTCTGGTCATAGGGCATCAGTAAAGGGTCAGAATCTCACAGCTGTTGATCTGGGAGAGAATTTGAGGGCCCTGAAGGTGATAATGCTTACCATTCATCTGGTTAGCTTACTCAACACTTTATTCTACCTTCAGGCACATTTAGTATGTGATATCAAGAAGTGGGGATTTAAAGCTGTTGCTCTACATCCCTCATTTTCTGGCTGCTCTTGCTCTAATAATCTGTGATGCATGTTGGAACTTTCCACCAAAGTACAGCAATTGCTTGTGGGCCTTAATAGAATACAAACCTAGTGAGGACTTATTTCTTCTCTATGAGTGTATATAGAGTGTATATATGAGTGTATTCAGTATAAAAATGGCTTTCTTGAACTATCAGAATCAGGGGATATACAAAATAACGTGCACCAGCGAACTATGGGGAGTGATCATAAATCCATGCAAAGATTCCCACTACCTTCAGTAGAACAGGATGAGTGCCACAGGAGATGGGGTTTAGCCACCTGAGTCATGACACTTTCAAGCCTCCCTAGTTGATGCCAACAGGTAGATTCTGCCAGGAAGCAGTTTAATATGCTTAAACAAGGCTGAGCTCTGAATCTGCTTTTGTACTAGCCCTGCAAAGCAGGGCTTTATTCCACCTTTCTATACCTGGACAGAAGTGAGCATGCCACAGAGAGCCTAAAAATGTCAGGAAAGTTGTAGCTGCAGTTCATTCTCTACTGATTTGAAAGTATGATAGAAAGTTGATCTGATGTCTGGGACAACAGACTGAGAGTAAGGGAGTGGCAACAGGTGCCATGTATTTTCTGGCAAATCTAAATGATAAGCCAGCTCCATTTCTAGTGGAAATATCCATAGCGGTTGAAAAGAAAAAAACTAAGCACCAAGTTTTCCATGCCACCATCAAATAAAATTGGATGGATGAAGAAAATGTGATGTCAAGCGTACAGAAGACTGGATTTCATGATGTCCTGCCAGGGAGTCTGTGGAAGTCCTCTTTAGGAACCTCAGAGATAAACTTACATCCTTGCAAGAGCCATTTGAGAAATATTAGAGACTGTCATTTCCTGATTTCACAGTGTTCAGAGCAACAACCTCAATAGGTGAGACCTGGCTTCAATTCCTTCCTGTACTACAGGTGTTCACTTTAAATCTGAGCAGATCCTTCCTGCCCTCCTTTGCTTTATGCATTTCCATAACAAAAACCTCTTCTCACATCACAGAGCTATTGTAAGCATAAATACCCGATCATCTTGTGAGGTGCCAAAACTCTTTAAGAAGCATGCAGATGTATAAACATTGCACATGTCTGGTGTCTCTCAGCTGCCTTTGCACAGGCATGCAGCCGCCAGCAGTGTTGCTGAGGCTGCTCTACTTAACTTTCACAAAACATCTGCTTTCAGTGAGCCATGACACTAAAGCAGGCCTATTTTAGTTGTCTGACCAAGAAAGTTCATCCCATTTTCTGAGCCAGGACTAATTATTTTTCTTTTTAAATTATTCCCCTGATTTATTTGTTATCTGTGTATAAAATAAGGAATTTGTGCTTATTATAAGTAGTTTATTATGGATGATAAGTGAGCTAGCAATAATATATTCAGGTTGATAATCAGTTTATAACCAGGTTGATATCTCTTTAAGATATGTAAGTACTATTGGGGAGGTTTGTTTTCCTTTAAAAAGAAAAACATTGGGTTTTTTTCAATGAAAGAATTGTTGCACTGAAGTGCAACTTTCAAAGCACTAGAGTATAACTGTGAATGTTTAAAAAGGCAATATTGACAGAACCAAACAATGGAATAGCTTTAGAAAGTATATCTACTTTTTGTGAGTATATATCTTTACCCAAAAGAGGCTAAAACCTGAGTCCTACAGGTAAAAAATCCTGACTGCAGCATTCAGACTTACCAGAGTGGGAGCTTAACATTAACAACTAGAGGGAAACTTCTCATGTAACTTTCTGCTAACAGCTCACAATCATGTTGAAAACAGCAGAATTTTCTGGGGTCTGGGAGGGAATGTTGCCCTAATTTTCTGGGTTCTCTGATTCTGAACTATGAAAATGAAGAAGTTAGTTACCTTAAACCACTCTAACAATCACCTCACCATTTCTTTCAGCGCAACAATGCAATAAAGGGAATTGAAGGGGTCTAACCAGGGCAGAATTTGGAGTTGGTTGGGCGTCAGTCAGAGTAGGTGTAAAGGTGCAGAGCTGCTGCCTCCTGATGTGCCCTGCATCCACTCAGTAAAAAGTTGTTTTTTCTCTTTGAGACATAGAAGGGAGCAGGAAAAGAAGGAAATCTGACTGTGGCAATACTACTTGTAAGTGCTTTCAGGGTTCATACAAATATAAAAACAAACATGAAGTAGCTCATTTCGGGCATTGTCTTAAGGACTGCAAGAATTCACACTGAGAATCTGAGCTTTGCTCCAAAGGAGAAAAGAAAGGAGAGTGCAGCATCTCCTTGCTGTTTGTTAATGCAAATTGAGTAACTGCAGAGAAACTGGAAAGCTTTGAATTTACCCTTCCAGCATACCTGAAGGCACATGAGTCATAGCACCAGCTATTTAATTTTTTTTTGAAATTTTCTTTTTGGCCTCACTCCTGGTGGGTGTAATTTCTTCTCCCACTGTTGTTCCACTGCATTTCAATACCAAAGGAGGAATGGTTTCTCCCTGGGGTATGTCCCACATCAGAATGCTGCCACATGCCCTGCATTTGACCTTTGCTTTTTATTTTTTATTTTTATTTTTATTTTTATTTTTATGTTTTGTTTAAAGGGAGGAGTTTGTTTTTTAGAGGAACAAAAATTAATTGTTTTCTCAGAAATGCTTTTATGATGATAAGACAGCTGTGGGAGAAGCAAAAAAAGAGAATTTATGCTTAAACAAAGGACAGGGAAAGGTCAGAAAGCAATCTGCAGGATGGCAGAAACACTTCAGCTATTCCTCAGAGCAATTTCTCTGAGCAACGAAAGAAGTAAAACCAATTGCATATGCCTCAAATACAAAACAAAAATACAGTTAAAATAGATGTCAGACTGCATTTTCATATTTCTTTTTGTCCTTGTAAAAAAATAGTGTAATTTCCAGACCACTACAACATCATTCACATTGTGGTGTGCTGCTAATAAGGCTGGAGACAAAGCAATTTCCTGTCAGTCATCAGTCAGAGGCTCTCAGGACAGATTTCATCAGTGAAAGAATCCACAACATGCGAGGCCTGCTTTTGTTGTGAAGTGTGTTTATTACCCATGAACCCCAGTATGGTGATTTCCTTATAGCAATGGTTTTTTTCCATCAATTTTCCCATCTCCTCTGCTAGCACTTTCAGTATGTAACCAACCCCAAGAAGTTCACTGCAGCCAAGTGATTTTGATATCAAAATGAAGCCTTTGGATAAGGAAAGTTTCCTGTGGCAAAAGAAAATAAATGGGAAGAGAAGTCTGTAAGGATTACACTGTGCCACCTTTCACTCCAGCTGAGTGGCATATTTTTTTGGTAATATCTCATATTGGTTTGAATGGGATGTCAGGCACTACTGATTATCAAATCAACAGATCTATTTGGCCTGGAATATTTACTGAGGAGTGAACTAATGAAACCTAGTCCTAGTCTATCCTGCAGAGCACTAAGGATGTTATTTTCTGGCAACCAATGGGAATTCCTAGTGAACGTGACTTACCCAGCATTATATCACCAAACAGCATACTGTGGTGCAGGTTATAAAAGTGACAGAGCAGTATTCAACTTTGTCATTATAAAGAAAAAAAAATCATTGAAAACGGATCATACAGTATTTGAAAACATGTTCGTAGATATTTCAGTGCTTTTACAGAGGGGAAGTGTCAAAGTGTTAATGAAAAAATGGATTGAAATATAACAATTACAATCTCTTCATCAAAATCAATTAAAATATAATTTAGACTTTATTTTACAGAAAAAACTTTCCAAATTTCCAAAACCTTTCAAATTTTTATAAATTTTAAAAATATTTTTAAAACTAAAACATACTTGGCTGTTTTGCCATTACTTATTTTGCAGTTGTTATGTATGTTTGCCCTTTGTTTCTAGAAAATACATTTAATTTTGTCTCATAGGCCAAGAGGACACAGTACAAGGTTCCAGGAACTGTTATGAGAAAGAAAATGTAGGACTCCCTTCTTTCACTAGTCTAGGAAGCTTGACAACACACATCAGTTGTTCCAGTGCTTTACTTGATTTAAAAGGCATAAGGCATGTTAAATTGACAATGTAAATGTAATGGGCTGTAAATGAATTCTTCCAAAGACCTCATTATCAGCATTGTTTCTTACAGAGATTTTACAATTATTTCAATCACAAGATGCCCCAGTCTGTTTTGTGTAATTTATCCTCTAGCTTTTTCCCCAGTATCCCACTGTTCTTTCCGTAGGCAAGCCTCATGAACTCACCCACACTATATCGCACTTGGGGATATTCTAGATGAGTACAGCAGTCTTCAGCACTAACAGATTGGAAATTGTCAATTTAAACCTTGTACATAAGATCTAAAGGATTTAGAGAGCCCTTTTTAGCCTGGAACAGATTTGATATTGAAAGCAGGATCTGATGTCACGTTTAAATGGCACAGACATCCCTGCGCTAACAAGAGTACTTCTGCATGAGCACCAGCTCACAGCAAGTTTCACTGCATGCCCAAATTGTCCCTGTCAGAGCTCTGGGCCCTTGGCTGAACTGGGACACTGTCAAGGAGAAGAGTATAACATATACGATATTACTGCCATTGCTATGGGAGTGCTTACAGGCCAGCCAAAACCAGGGTTTGCCTGTGCTAGGTGCTCAATTATTCCCAATTATTATTATATTAATGGTATGTTTTTATTCTGCTAGCTCCACATCCTGGAAAAATTAAACACTTTTTAATTTAGAGCTAGTTTTGGTGGAAGGTTGGGGCTTATCTATCCATAAGAGGAAAAAACCCCTCACAAATAAAAGTCAATGTGAGTTCTGGCAATATAGAAAAGCTATGAAGTGAATTCAGTGAATATGGCATGGCAGTAATTATCTTTAGTATCTTTTATTTTTCCTTTTTTTTAAATTTTTTTTTTGGTGTCAACACATGATCTGTGAGAGA
>WBNQ01006797.1:0-42000 GCA_013401375.1 Spizella passerina | reverse complement strand
TATTTTTATATATAATAGTTATATATAACATATATATACTTTAAAAATCTATAATATATAACCAATAAGTTAATTATAACCATTATTGGTTATAAATATTGGTTTATTAACCAATAATTATTGGTTTACTAACCAATAAATTACTAATAACCAATAAATTATTTATAACCATTTATTAGTTGATTTCCCCCTAGTAGGGCCTAAGTCTCAGCCTCCTCCCACCTTTTTTTTTTTTTTTCTTTTAAGAAATAGCACCAGTGCAACCCTCACTTATCAATGAGGTTCTTGTTATGGAAGGAGTCCCCATGTGGGAAGGGGTTTGAGGATCAGAGCCCATTATCATCTTGGGGCAAAACAGAGAGAAGAAAACACTCCCAATTCCCAGTTGCCTCAGGGAAATGCTGTGGTGCCTCTCCCCAAGAGAGAGCACAGAGCCACAGCTGGGTAAAGGCTCAAGAACCTGACACTTCAGGAACATCAACATCTCCCTGCAGGGCTCCAGGGAGGATCTGAGCAGTGCTGCTGGTACCTGGCATTCCCAGCATCTTCCTTCTTTCTCTCTGTTTTGGGATCACCTCCCTTCACTGCCCTTGAGGCCTCTTACAGCTATTTACACTTCCAAGAGAAGCAGCTGCTGAGTGAGGATGAGGCAGGGAACACCATCCCATTTACTCACTCCAAACAAGCTCTATTTCCCCATAATCCCCAGAACCATGAGGAATGCAGAGCCACACCTGCTGGTCCTGCCCCTGCCAAAATTTTCTGAGTGATTACAGTTAGCCAAGGGCCCTCCTGGATATTTTTGTTTGGTAAATATCAATTTATGATCACATCTACAACCCACATGCCATACTAGCATTCCTAGGACCCTGAGGACCTTGCCACCTCCTGTTCTTCTCCTAGTAGGCAAGGTCCAGTGGTTTGGGATAGCTTTTTCTTTTGGCACAGAGATTTTCCACCCCCTGCCACACCAGACACCCCCAGTTCCTGCTCTTCCTGTTTTAACCACAGGTCAGAACAGCTGAGGAACACAAATTCTGTCCAAGTCCCTGAGGCCTGGGAAGAGATCTGTTCTAGCAGGGACTACATAAAATTATCTCCTGATGGGAAACCCTGAAAAGATTAACTTTTTGCAGGGTAAGCTCATGGGATCCTATTTAAGTGTAAAACAGAGGAGTTCACCATCCATTATTCCCCAGGGCACCCAGGTGTACCCCAGGCTGCATTGGTTACTCATGGGCTGCAGAGGCCCCGGAAGCCACAAACCAACGTTTTTCTGATTTGGGGCTGGTTTCTGGAGCCATGGACACAGAGGGAAAGACATAATGAGTGCTGCCCTTGTGCCTCAGCAGGAGATGTGCTATCTGAGGACTGCACAGGGACAGAGGAGGCTCTGTCCTCATCTGGGACAGAGGAGTTCCCAAGGGATGCTCTCATGGAGGGAGGCAGCTGGGGAGGGATGGTGGGAAGGGAAGGAGGCAGGGGGGAGGGCAGAACAATAGTTATTTATCTTGATTTGAAAACCCAAAATTTCTAGTTTGTTTATCGTGCACTCTGTGGAGGGAGCACAGATTCCCAGAAAAAGTGTCTGGGAAAAAGAGGCTCCCATGTCCTTCAGCATTCAAAGAATAGGACTACAGTGTTATTTTGAATTAAAAAAAAACCAAAAAAACCCCAACAAATAAAAACTCAAACCAAAACAAAAAACTAAAAAAAAAACAACAAAAAACCCCTCACCAACCAAAAAAAAGCCCAACAAAAACCCCAAAGACAAAAAACAAAAACCGAAGCTAAGCAGCAGCCCCAGTCCTCATCCACACATAGATGCTGGCACTGCTTGTCTGTATCACAGAATCACAGATGGGCTTAGGTTGGAAGGACCATGCCATTCTACCCCCTGCCATGGGTAGAAAAAATAAAAATAAAAATAAAAATAAAAATAAAAATAAAAATAAAAATAAAAATAAAAATAAAAATAAAAATAAAAATAAAAATAAAAATTCATTTATTTCATCATCCCAGGGTGCTCCAAGCCCTGTCCAACCTGGCCTGGGACACTCCCAGGGATGCAGGGGCAGCCCCAGCTGCTCTGGGCCTCATCACCCTCACAATAAACTGTTCTTCAAGTCTCCTCTGGTCCCAGGGCAGGTCTGGGTGCCTACATCTTTTACTCTCCACCATAAGATTTTGGAGAGAGGATGTCACTTAAGGTACTTGTTCATTGGTTTCCAATCTCAGTGGTTCAATTCACATAAATCCACAATTTCAGTGTTAAGGGGGGAATCTCTCCTCAGCCACTCAATCACTTGCATGAATCCTCTCCCTTTTCAGAGCAGCTCACCCTGGTCCCCAGGATGACAGCCTGTCTCAGGGGCTGCCCACACTCTGAAGGAGTGAGACACACCAGGTGGTGAAAGCAAGATGAAGATGGTGAAAGGGAGAAGTCTATTAACAAAATGTTAGAATAAGATGCACAAAAAGGCACTGCATGTGTTTGTACTCACTACCAGTAATTCAGAACATAGAGCAGCCACCAGCCTGGATGAGCAGCCCAACACCTCCTGCCATTAGACCCATCCCAGAAGTCCAGAGGAAGCAGAATTAAATTTATTGCATTTTTTCTGGATAGGTTTTAGCCAAAGCCACAGGTTAACTCTTTGGTGTCTTGTAGCAGGCACTATGGAATATTGTACATTGTTCTGATGTGGGAGCTAAATGAAACAGCCTTTTTTTGGCTTAGACCTCAGACTGAAGAGGTTTGATCTGGCACTGCTTTTCAGCAGGACAGACCTCACACTTGGCAGGAAAACACCTTTGAAATCAGACTTAATGCAAGTGGAGCAGGAGCCTTGCCTGCCATTCTTCATGAGCAGTTGTCTGGTACACCAAGCTCTCCTGGGGACAGCAGCATTTGGTCAAATTTTTGTTCTCAGCAGGGGCTAAGGGAAGGTTGGGAAATCACACACCAAGAGGTACCAAAAGCTATTTTTACCCTGTCTGGGTTTACACCCACCCGTGTGGGCTTGTTGGTTTGGTGCATGAGCCAGTTCTCAGCTGGTTTGCTGACAAAAGCAAGGAACAACTCATACTGAATGGGAACACCCTGATTTAAGGCCATGAGTAAGTGATCTGGTCTCTGAGATCTATTGCAAGAATAAAAATGAGCATTTCTTGCTTTGTGGAGAAAATACATTGACAATAAACTTATTTCAATGTCATTAATGTCTTTATATACTTAGCCTCATAAATGAAAGCTATTGAGAGAATTTCTGGAATGGAAAATGTTGTCAAGAAGAAAAGGAACATACTAAAGTTTATCTGGTAGCCATCTCAGAGGAGACTAAAGTGGCCCAAAGATGTCGACACAGCCTTTGGGGCTTTGGAGGCTCCCAGGCTGGGCTGGGGAATATTGGTGGTCAAGCCTTGGGTGCTTCTCCTCTGCACCCAACACTGGTCACTTGAAGAGGAAGGATGCTGGGCAAAATGCTCTGGACCACTTAGAGAAGCACCCACATTTGGTAAACCATGATGACTAGACTGAACTTTTATTCCCTTCCTCTAAATTTCCCTGTTTCCCTTCTAATAAAGCAACCATTACTGAAATAGCCTTAGGAAATAAACCACAAGGAGCAGCCTTGTCTTGTTTTCCAGCAGCAAAACATGGAACAAAGCGCAAGAAAATTCTCTTGCTTTGCAATTCTGTGCATCTTCCAAAATGTTTCTCCCACTGCAAGCAGTCCTGAGGATTAACCAGCAGTGCTTCCCAGCCTGTGGAAGTGCTGCAGCGAGCAGGATTCACCCCATAACCTTCCCCTTCTTCCTACCTTCTCCCCCTGATAGACCTACCACTGGTTATCTACCTCCAGAGGATCTCTGAGGAAGTGGAAGCTAAAAGGTTCTCCTTTGGGGAGTTTTGGGCTTGTTGGCCTTCTAAATGCTAATATCTCACCCTCCTCTATCAGAGGCAGCTCACATCCTGCTGACTCGACCCTTCACACAGCAGTTCAAGCCAGAGACAGCCCTGACCACATCTAACAATGACAGCACAAATTCAAGATTGTGTACATACCCCCCCAAGTTTCCATGCAGTGTGATTGATCAAATATTTGCTTTTCTCAAAGCAGATAACGTTTGTGAACTTACAATCTTCAGCCACAAAGCCTTATCCCCCTGTGCTATTTATCTCCAGAGTACAAAGGCCAATTGATTTCTCCCATGACAGCCAGACCCAGGCTCTCAGCTTTCACCCCTGCTGCAGTTCCTGGTTTGAGTCTTTGTTTTGAACTCATTTGGAGAACAAGGGAGGATAATCGGGAGAAGAGGGTCAGTAAAGAATGGAAGTGTTTAGAGTTAACCAGTCATCCGAGCACAAAGAAATCATTCAGCCCCTCTCTGCAGTGAGGGACTCATTTAGCCCATGGCTCTTTAGGCTCTCACACCAATTTCTGCTGCTCTGAGTGGAGCTTGGCACCTGCAAAGGGCAACTCCAGCCTCTTAATGAGTTAGAGAAACTACCCAGTGGCTAAAGTCACCCAGCCAAGGAGTGAATGGATCCTGCCAGGTGCTGCACAGACCCTGAGACACAAATACAGTCATGGTGTCTCAGGATTAACTTCTGAACCTTGAACCACGAGGTCAAATTTCCATTTTCAATTGAGAATCAGAAGTGACGTGCTGGTCTGTGAGCCCCAAAGCACAGGAGGGGATAGCTGCAGATACTGGCAATAATAAGAAAAGCACAGCTTGGCACAGGGACAAGCTATCACTGCTTCTTAGCTTCCATCCCAAATCTCAGATGCAGGCCAGGGAGGCTGCTGGAAGTGATACCACAAGGATCTGCAGCCTTAGGATGACCCCGAGGAATGGAATTGCTTCAGGAAATGGAGCTATGAGAAAGAGATCCATGAAAAATACAGTGGAAAAAATGCATCACTTGGCTTAATTTTAGTTTTGAAAGTAGAGGAAAAGGCTTAAGTTTGAAAAGCCTCAAGTTTCTCACTCTTGCATTTTGCTCCCCTCAAGCCTTTGCTACACAGGAAAGATCCTTTCTGCTCATGAACTTGTGGCTGTTGCCTGGACACATGGAAAGCTGATCCACTGCTGGTGGAGGTCTTCCTTGCTCCTCCAAAGAGCTTGAGAGCCAGGACTTTAACTCTGTGTTATGTTTGGCTTTAAAGTGCCAGGGAACTACTGCACAGGTTTCCTTGCTGCCCTTGCAACCCTTTCCACTCTTCAGCTGAGCTGCCTAGAAGGGCAGTTGGACATCTGGATTGTGACAATCTCCTCTCCCTTTTAGCCTGTTTGAAATTGTCCTTTCTGGGGCACCACTGCTGAGAACAGAAGGAAGGCAATGAGGATTAATCCTTCCCAGGAGTGCCACCAGCAGGGGAGCTGTCAGAGGCAGGGCTGGACATGCAGATGACTGATTATAAAATCAGGTGGGCTGGAGAAGTTGGTAGAAGTTAGAGGGCAGACAAGCAGCCTCCAGATTCATTGACAGATGGGGAAACTCCTCTGGGAAAAGCAGCTTTTTGCGATGTTAAATTGGGCACCCTGAAGCTTTGGCTTCCCCCTTCAGGTTCAGCATACTCAGAACCTTCCCTTCCTCCCCCATGTGCCCCTCTGCCTTTCCACCAAGCATTGGAAAAGACTCCTTTAAATCACAGATCTGTCACNTTTCTTCTATTCTTTTAGTATAGTTTTAATTTAATATATATCATAAAATAATAAATCAAGCCTTCTGAAACATGGAGTCAAATCCTCGTCTCTTCCCCATCCAAGAACCCCTGCGAACACCGTCACACAGATCTAATCCAGGTTTCTCTTGCCTCAGAGAAAACTGCCAGGGGAGAGGATACACAACTGGAGAGATGCTTTTTCTGTTTGGGACATGCTGATGAGTCCTGTGAACACAGGAGATGCTCCTGAGCAGGTTTGCAGCCCATTTTCCCCACTCACCACTGGAATAACAGCAAGAGTTGGAAGCTTCAGCCTTGGAGGACCATGGACTAACGAGATCCAAAAGCTCACTAAGACCTGCCTGGCACTGAGGGGCAGACACACCATTTCCTATTCAGCCCACTCAGTTTTTCCTTGTGTTCTCTCATTTAATCACAATAACGTCATCTGCACAGCACAGATACAGGAGAAAACACCAAGCAATAGCTACGTGCTGGAAGGAGAATATGAGAACCAGCCAAGAACAATAGCTTATGATAAAACTCTTCACTTTTCAGATGTCTTACCCAATTGTTTGAAAAGCATGGTGGAAAAGGAGACCTTTCATTGCTTCCCTCCCCAAAAATCCCTTAGCAAAGGACACTGAAAATTCTGACTGTAGTTGTTTGCTTAAATCAACATATAGCCAGAGTCAGGAAAATTCCCATTAATTTCAGTTTGCATCAGTTCAGAATGTGCCCCTCAAAGTTTTAGGGTCACTTAACCCTGCTTTAAGGAGCTCTGTACTTTGGGATCCTGTTCATGTTATCACCATGAAATAACAGATCTGGAATCTGGGTTGTTTGCACACGAGCTCAATAGCAAAGATAAATGAAGTGGGAACTGCCCACACCTCTTGCATATGGAAATCTGTGTTTAAAAACAAGAACACCCACACAGCTCATCATCAGGGGATGAGTTTCTTGTTGTTTTGTGGTTGCACTCACAATAGAAACACTGTTCTGTGATAGAGCACTTTCAGCCTCAGGTCTTGTGGTTCTCAGGAAACTTTTTATTTGCATGTCCAATCCCACTGAAGCCCAACAAGCCATGATCCAATGGACACTCACAGCTTATTGATTCACACTGAAGTTCTTGGTGACTCCCCTATCAGAACTATGCATCAAAGGTGGGGAAAGGAAGCACCTTGGCTTTAGAGGATGTAAGAACCACCCTGTGTCAGATCCACATTGAACCAGTGATGGAAATAAGTGATGGTTTTCAATCTAACATCCCTCACCCAGTTTCTCCATTTCACCTCCTCATTTGAAGAGCACTGTAGGAGCTGTCAAGCCCAGCCCTTGCATGAATTTTGTCAGCTGCACTCACACCAAGTCCAGAGGCCTCACATACAGGGCAGCCAGCCATGTCCTGCTTCCCAGGTCAGTGCCATTTCTGCTTCCACTTGGTCCAGGCTGGGACAAGCTGCTTTGTTTAGGGACCTGCCAGCACACAGAGCTGGCTGTCACAGCCTCCCACTGCCAGTAGCATCTAACAGTCTCTGTAAGAACAGAAAGCATTTATCCTTCCTCATATTTTGTAGGGGAAGCAAAATTGAGCAAGTTTACCCAGGAAATCTGGAACCCAGGAACTTCACAGCAGGCCATAAAGAAGAAAAACTTAGGGCAATGTCCCCACTTTCTGCTATTCCTAAACCCTGGGAAAAGCCTACAAATCCCACATTAAAACAAGATTTAAATAAGGATTTCATAAGTTATTTCTTCATTTGTGCTTGCAGTAGCACATGAGGAAACAGAAAGTCAAAGAGCCTCTTGGAAGCAGATGCTCACATGCTTTCAGCTGTGCTCAGGCCAAGGTGCTCCGTGGAGCCCCAGGGGAAGGATGCATTTCTCTGGAAGTTGGGCTGAAATTAATAATGTTTGACACCTGGGTTGGATAAAGAACGTGCAGCCACGTCTCCTCCCCAGCCACTCAGAGAATAGAGAACATGAGGAGAAGGCCCATCCTCATTTCTGTGTCCAGATTCAGCCCTGCCCACAGCCACGTCCCTCCACAGGAGGAGGAAGGCAGTAAAATCACTGCTCATGCTTGTCAACAGCCCTTCACACTCAGCTTTCCCCAGGGAGCAGCAAAGTGTTGCTTTCAGGAGGAAAAGCACATATTTTTCACAGTGATAAACAGGAGAGGTTCTTCCCTGGCAGAGGCTGGAACATCCCCCAGCTCACACACACAGCTTGGAGGGGTCATGGCTGGCTGGGACAGCAGAGCTGGGGCAGTGTCAGGCACTGACCATCACTGGGAGTCCCCATAAAACTCCTCCCATCCCACACAAGCTACTGGGAAGCTTTCATTAGACACAAGGGGATGGGGGTGATGCCTTGAGAGGCCTACCTGAAACAGAGGCTGGGCAGAGTTAAAGAATAAAGTAGGGATTTATTAAAAGGCCTCCATGGATGCACCTTGGGCAGCACAAGAGCCCAGCCAGGGCTGCACCCAAGATGAACCAAAATGGTCACAAAATGGACACCTGGCCCTGAGGTCTCTCACTTTTATAAGTTCTGGTCCATTTGCATATTGGAGTTGTCCAGTTGTAGCTTTAGATTATCCTTCTTGTTTTTCTCTCTTTATTCTGCCATTTGAGAAGCTGATACTTTTGATACCTTTTGGGCCTGAGATTTGGATCATTTGTCCTTGGTCCCCAGCTAGAGAAGGAATTGTTTTGTCTCCCTGCTCTGTGAAGAGAGCTCCCCATCCCCTAATACAAAGCTCAGAACTACACACTAAAGCAGCACAGAAGCTGAAAACTATAAAAGCTAAAACCGGAGGCATCAGGAGAGTGTGAATTTCACACTCTCCTGGTTGGGGAATAAGGATCTGCTGTCACCAGGCTGAACCACCCAGCAGCCAATACAGCCCTGAGCAGTGTTTTCCCTGAGCCAAAGCCCTGCCACCAGGGCCTGGGGCACAGCAGGAACACACACCGTGCTGCTGGTGTTAATATTCACTGCTGGCTCATGGCCTCAGGCCATTCCTCCAGAGCAAAGAGGGTGTGAGGGGGAGCAGGAAGAAGCAGCAGCTGAGAACAGGTATTGGGATCTGCTGTGCAGCTCCCAGGACTTGTACATTCAAAGCTCTCAGTCAGAGGCCAAGTCCACACTGATTCCTGGCAGCACAGACACCTCTGAGAGAGGACAGAGAGGTCACAAGCTCTGCTTGAGTGGCTCAGCACATCTTCCAAGAGACCAGGGAGACAGCAGCAGGAAAACCAGCCCAAACAGACACTCAGCTACCCCAAATGCTCTTCATCCCACACTCAGATGTGAGTCAGTGGCCTTTGGACCTCTGGAGCTGTGGAGGCTCTCCAGAATGCTTTCAATTGTCTTGACCCTTCTGGCTTCCCTGATCCCAAACTCAGGCAGCAAAGCCAGCATTAGCATTTCATAGGGCGGCTTTAAAGCCAGGGTGAAGATGAAGAGAGGCTGATATGCTTTGAGCTCCAAGTCAAACAAACTGGTAAGAAACTAAACAGGCCAGAGGAATCTTTTTGTTTTGCAAATCATGGCAAGCACCAGCTGTCCCTTACCTGCTAAACCCATCTCAACCTTATGGAAAAGTATTAGGGAATGAGCTGATGCTGGAGTAATCTCCTCACCTCTTAGGCCAAGCTGCAATCAGCTCTCTTGGGAGCAGAGTGTGCTTGGGGCCAGGAGCAGGAAGGAGGACTCACTCCTGCAGGAGCTGACCCGGGCAGGATGGCTGATAGCCACCTATCAGCAAGCTTTCCATTGCTAGCAGCTGGCAGAATCTCAAATCTGCTTGGATTGCTGCTCTGCTGCCTCCTCACTATCTCAGACCTCCGCTGGAGCACCCTCTCAGTGCTGCCCTGCCAGGCAGAGTCCCAGGAACAGCCTCTCCACCATCCCATGGCCCTGTCCCATGGAGAGCCCCCTCCTCAGTCCCACCCAAGCCCCTCTGGAGGGCTGCACACCCTGGAGCAGGGCTGGATGTGTCACTGGGAGGGAGGACCTTGCTCCTTGAGCTCCCTGTGGTCCCACCAAGGCCCACACAAATCACACACGGTGACAGGCAGCCACGTTTCACTCCTTCCAGCCTAACAATTCTTAGAGTGGATATGAAAAAAACCCAAACCTTCAGGAAAAAAGGCCCAGTGGACATCTGTGCAAGCTCTGTCCAGATGTTTGTCAGAGCTGGCTGCTGGACTGGGGTGTATTTGACATTTGCATTTAAGAAAATACCCAAAGAGCTGTGTTAAAAAAGGCCCAGGGGAGACACTAGAAATGGGAAGGAAGGAGTTTTTCCTGTTTGCAGTGGATGGATTTGTCTGACACTTGGGCATAACAAATCCTTCAGAGACTGGCAGCAAGGGAGAAGGGAGCTCTGGCTTAGCCCATCACTCACAGCATTACAATCAGACCACACTTGGCCACAGAGAAAAGAAAAAAAAACAACAAACTAAAACACACTTCCCAAACATACATCACAAAACTAAACAGTTTGTCATTTTGTAAAAATAGGAGCTAAGGCCAGGAGAGAACTCCAAATAGTTCTACTTAGAGACTGCAGGAGAAAGAAGGAGGAGTGGTTAATCCAGAGAATGGCAAGAGATGTTAAAATATCTACTTTTCAGCCTGGACTTAAGGTAAATAGTTCTCCTTGTGTCATATGAACAAGTTGCCAAAGGCTGAAACAAAACCACAAATAAACCCCAAGGCATCAGCCTGGAATAGCAGAAATCCCTGTGCTGCAGAACATGAGCTGCTGTCAGGCACTGCTGAGACCCCAGCTGCACCCAGAGGGGGCAGGGGCATAGGGACAGACCTGATGGAAAGCTGATGAAGTCACATTTTTAAAAATAAACATCCGGACTGTCCTAGGCTGCCCAGCTACCTGGTCAGAGAGCACACAGGACAAATGCCCAACAACAGCCCAGCCAAGGGTCAGTCCCTAAAACACCCAGAGCAATCTGCAATCACCAAGGCAGCTTTACCACTTCAGTATAGGAAACCAACAGATTCATTTTCCCATTTGGATTTATCAGATTTCTATTCAACTCAGGTGAGGGAAGCACTTTTAATGTTCTGTGATAAAGGAATAAAGATGAGGCACTGAGAGATGCTGTGACACGTGGAATAGCTTCTGTATTCACTCAGCACTGGTCTCTATCCCAGATTTGGTGAAGGGATGTGGCAGAGGGATTTATTCCTGCAAGTTTGCTTGTCTGTGCAGCACATCTCAGCCATTGCTACTCCCAGGTAATAGAAATTTAATTCCAAGGCCAAACTATAGCACCTGATTGGGGCCATGTGCAGAGAGGACAGAGGCAAGAGCCCAGCATCCCAAGCTAAGCATTAAATTGTCTTCCCAGAAGGAGGACAGGCACTCCCAGGCATGCTTGGCTTTTGTTTCCTCCCTGCTTGTCTACCAGGAGAATCTCCATCAAAAAAGTTCTTTTTTATCTGAGGACATTTGAAGTGCCCTCTTTTAGCAGTTTGAAATGTGCACATAAACTTTTCACCGTGAACCTTGCACGGCCCCATCAACAATATCCCAGTAATTAATTAGACAAACCATTTATTTAGCCACCAAATCTGACCAAGCAATTGTCAAAAGTTCCAGGCAGTGCACTGCAATTCCCAGCCTAGGATAACAGCGTGGCTCCTGGTGAGCAGGGCAGGCAGGGATCCAGCCTTCCAGAGAAACAAGGCATCCTTTTGTGAACACAGCCCTCAGGGCTTTTCTTTGTCATCCAAGAGTAATTATTTTACATATCTCAGCCTGGGTGAGCTTGAGGATTGCATTTCATTACATCCCAGGCCCAGGTGTTATACCAGACTTTAAGGAGGATTTTTGATCCTGAAGGGGACAAGGAGAACTGGATATTGAGAGGCTGTTAATAAAAATGCACCACTAGAAAGAACATTGTAGATAAAACAAATATCACTCCTTTAATTATTCATAGGCAGTAATTAATTCACGTTATTAACTAATTAATGACTCACTTCAAGGACAAGGGAAAATGGTCTGTTTATAGCTTAAAATGATGTTATTGCTGCATAGAAAACAAAAACAAAACATCAGCTGAAGATCAAACAGCTCTGTCAAGTCCTGAATTTGGTTCCAGGAAATCCTCTGTTCTACTCCCCAAGGAGCAGTGATTCACAGTTGTGTCTTGCTAAAGAGACTGAAGCTGGGTGCTCTCATTTGCTCCACTTTGACAAGTTTTTACATTTTTTTGGTCCAAATTTGCAGATTCCCAGAGCCAAAATAAGCTGCGGAGTGTGAGACAATAATAAAAAAATTGAGATTTATTACAAGGTTAGTAATATTTTAGCACTTTGGAGACCTGGTAGAAAGCCAAGACAGCCTTCTCTTTGCTCTTTGCCAAGTATTGTAAGAAACAGAACAAAACAATATGGTGCCTGCCCTAGAACACTCAGAGCCCAGCAAGCAGAGAGATGAAAAGTGCTCCAGGTCATGGAAAAATTGTGACTTTCCCAGGAGACTCTGACAGTTCACAGAGTCCCACACATGGGCTTGGTGCAGCCAAGTTTGGGAGAAATGGAGGAAGATCTTGCAGACCTGCTGCACTTCTGTCTCCAGTAAAGACCTAAAAAGGTTTAGAAGTGTTTCAGCAGACTCTCAGTGTGCCATGAATTGAAATGGTTGTGAGGAGCCACATGTTTGGGTGCAGAGGGAGCCCAAGTTCAGGCTGCTCCTTGGCTGGAGAAGCAACATCTCAAACAAAATGAGTGTGTCATTTCTCAGGGAGGAGTGGGGGCAGAATTCCCAGCTGTCCAAACCCTGGAAGAACTCTGCTGATCAGTTTGTGGGTGCTCAGGTTGTAAACTGCACTTCTGGCCAACTTTGTTTTTCTTCCCAATTTCTCACAAGAAGCCTTTCTGAGACAAGGCAGGAGATTCAGCTTCAGTCAATCTAGTTGCCAATCCTTGTTTCTTCAATTTTGTCACCAAGTTAAGCACAACCAGATGGGGACAACAGCCAAATAGGTCTACGTAACATCACAAATCTCAACTGCCACAGAAAAGAAAAAAAATATAAGAAACCTCCTGACAAGCCTTCCCCAAACCTCTCTAAACTCACCCACTCTCATTACTTCATTTGCACTAAGAGACAAATTGGTCTATACTGAGCATCCTACAAGAAATACAACCCCTACCTTGATATCCTGTGATTTCCAGGTCCTAATAAATTCCAGGAAATGGAATTATAGCCCCGAAGAGCACCTGTGAACACTTGCAACAGGGGTGTCAGTGATATGCTAGTACTGGACTCCCCAAATGCTGTGGAGAGCATCACTTTCCTCTTTCCAGCTGAATTCATGGGCTCATCACAATTCTAAGAGAACAAACCCACAACAGCCAAGTGGGCAAGCAACAGAATTAACAGCCTCCAGCCATTATTAGAAAAAACTCCACAAGGGATTTTTATTGGCAACACCAGTCTTTAAAGACATTGATTATTCAGCCTTATCACACAACTGAGTATGACAAATTTGCATTTGTATTTTTCATTACTTCCTCTGCATCACTTTGGACACAGCTTTTCTGTTAAGAGAAAAGCCCCTCAACAAGTGGGGTCTCACCTGAGCAAGGTAGAGGGGAAGAATCCCCTGCCTTACCCTGCTGCCCACATTTCTTAAAATGCTAATTTAAGTATTATTGTGTTTTTTTTCATGTTTTCTAGATGTTTTCAAAAAAAAACCTTTTAGTATTATTAATGTTTGGTGGGATTAAGAACCCTCTGTCCCCTCCCACCACTTATCCACCCTGCTTCTTCCCAGCAGAGGTGCCTGAGGCCACCAAGTCAGCCCAGGAATTCCTGACCACCAAGGGGTTTGTTGTTCTGGAAACAGCAGTCAATGACTAGAGCAGACATGGAAGACCAGCCTGAGAAGAGATGATGGATGTGAGGACACTGGAAACACAACTTGGTTCTGAAAGTCTCTTCTCTGAGCAAACCATGTTCCAAAGATGCTCAGAGCACTTTCCACATTAGCTTACACTGGGAACACAGAAAAAAAGGGGGGAAAGAATCTTCCAAAGGGAAACAAATATCAGAGGCCTTGATTTGGCAACTTTTAGAACAGATTAGCCTTCATCTTGCAAACAAATCCCAAGTAAAAACATCAGTTCAACAGGAAAAAAACCCACTCCAAAATAGTATTGTTTAGGAAAAATAGCAATTGAATGTTTTAAGTTGTATTGTTTTCCAGAAAGCTTTGAAATAGAAGTAGCTTTGAAACATTCACAATTCTCACCCAGACTCTTTTCAAGTCCTTTACAAGGGTAATTAGGGAGAATAACATTCAAGTGTGCCTTGCACATGGTTAGATGTGTGTGCACTACAACACAACTAGAGATATTGGAGGGATTTTTTTCCAGGCATGATTTTTCTCTAGTCTTCCATCTATTCCCAATAGGATTAGAGGAGACCAAACACTGCCTTCCACAAGCTATACCCTTTTGGATGTAGTTTTATTTAAAAAAAAGAAAAAAATAAAAATTGGGAAATGGCTGTCAAGGGAAATAATGCCAGGGGTGGAGGGTGGAGAAAAAGGGAATTGCCAAGAGGGCTGCAGTTTCCAGAGAGCAGAGCATGAGTCAGCAGAGTAATTTTTAAAAAATATATATATTGCAGAGCACTGTGATGCCCTGAAGACCACAACAGATGAAGCCTCTTTGCTGTGTGTGTTTTATCAATCAGGCAGCAAGATCTCATTACTTCCTGACAGAGGAACTCCCTGCAAAAACAGCTGGGATGCTTTTTAAAAATAAAAAAAAAAAAAAAAACCAAACCCACAACTTATTTATATTTTAAGAAGAGCTTGGGCAATCTTTGCCCTTGAAGGGCTTGCCAGTATGAGCAACTTCTTGCACCTCCCTATATCTGATTTATCACCACAATATAAAGAACTTGCTTTTCTCTCTCATTGACCTTGCAGCTCTGTAGGAGTCCTTAAGGGCTCCTTTTATTTGCTCTTAAATCCTGCTGAAAACTTTCCCTTTTGGAAAACACTGCCATCTCTCAGTGGCTGGCTTTGGTTCCCACCTCCCACAGCAGTCAGCCCCTTTTACTGGTGTTTACTCCACTTCCTTGGCACTCACACCCCACTCCATGCCTATGGAGGAGCTGGGAAAGCTGCACCATCCCCAGGAGGCTGAAAGAAGCACTCAGAGCCCCAAAATGGTGGGAACACGTCACTCTCACCACTCAAACCCTCTGGGGAGTCAGGTCCAGATGCTCCAAGCCCCCTTAGCCAAGCAAACACCTCTGAGATCTCACAAAACCTACCAAAAAAGGTTTTTTTCCTTTTTTGAAAAAGGTTGTTTTTTTCCTCCTTAGACTAAAATTATAATTTCCAGTCCTTCATCCTTAGCAGTTGCATTGTACCACCCAAATGTTCAAGTAGGACATTGGCCACTTGGTCACCAACAATTCAATGTGAAATCAAAGATTGGCAGACCCCTACAAGAAGGGTGGCAGGAAAAGCAAAACCTGCTTATCAACAGAAGGAAAACCAACACTGTAAAATGATGAGTACCTGCTATAAATGGAAGCTCCTAGAACATCTCAGTAATCCCATGCTCATAGCTGTGCCACTGGGGACAGGCAGGATCCGGGGATTAAAGGGTGGCTCTCACCCCCTGAGAAGAGCTGCCTAAGTGCTGGTGGAGCAATTCCAGTTGGGGAATGCTGCTCCCAACGCAGCTGAATCAACTCCCCAGGTAGCAGCCAGGGCAGGTGTCCTCAAACACATTCCTGCTCCTCCAGAGCGCCTCAGAAAGCATCTCAGGAGGGTTGTGTTTGCCCATTTACCTCCCCAGGACTGTCTCCAGCCCCTCCCTGCCTTCAGGGCTGGGTCAGGGCAATCACAGACACATTGTCCATGGAGATGGACAATTTTTGGGTAGTCAGGGCTGTTCCTTCACATCACAGGGATTGTTAGAGCTCTTCAGACGCAACCAGACTTTCATCAAAGTGACCCCAACTGTGATGCTCTACAAAGGTGGCTGTTGGAATCCCTAAAGTTAGAGGGTTTTTAGGAAATGGTTAAAAAAGAACAGGCCTCAGACTGAAGTTTTGTTAGCATTGCAGATACAGAAAAGTTTCCCAAGCAAGCAGAAAAGTTTCCCAAGCAGTAGAGCATAGGTGACAAATAACAATAGGCCTCTGTAGAATTGGCTTTAGGATGGCAACAAGGTTATTTAATGTATATCTTTAGAAGGTTAGCATGAATAGAGCTCTGTTCTTTGTCTCTTATGAACCAGTCTTTGTTTTAACTACCATTACGTGTGTTTTATAAGATTGGATAGAATGCTTGTCAATATGTGTTGTTCTATGTATGATTGGCTGAAATCTAGACTGAGATGGTTTTATGTCATTCTGTATGACCCCACCTTCTCTGGCATTCTCTGTGGATCAGCGAGCTGTTAACATCATGTCTCCATTGTATGTCTTGAGACTGATGTGCTGGAAATAAAAGCAAAAAGCTCTTCACTGGTCTGGTTTGTCCAGTGTTGTCCATATTTGGACAGAACTGCCGCGGCAAGTGGGTTCCTTTCTTAAGACGTGGGTTCCTGACACAATTGGACCTATATCTACCCTTTGACCCCACAGTGGCCATGTCCAATCTGTAATTTCTGTAATTTCTCTGGAGCACCAAGAGAAGCTGCCACTCTACCCCTGCAGGAGCCTTGGAGCTGCTTTGTCCCAGGTGTCACTCCTCAGTGTTGCCAAGAAGAGTGTTATTATTAGAAACAATAGAACTTTTAAATAATTTTAGTTAATAGCTTTGTAAAGTATTTGTTTTAATTAAGAATTAAAGTATTTGTTTTAATTAATAATAATAATCAGTCTGTATTAATTAAAAATAGTGTGTTAGTCTTAGATTACTCTTAGCCAGCGTTTAGCAAAGTTGTCATAAGCTACTTTTGGAGCTTGGGGAAAACTACTGAAACTTTGAGTTTTGATAAACTAACTCTATGAGATTCAATGAACAAAGCGTGGGAGAAGAGAGGTGTATAAATTCAGCAATCCAATTGTTGAAATTGGATACAAGAAGTCTAGAATTATGGACTACAAGGACATGATGCAGAAACCAGAAGATAAAGAAAATATTAATAAAGACTTGCTATATGTGTCCTGGAAAGTCCCTGCTGGAGGGAAAAATACTAAAAATAAGGAGTAATTAGCATGAGCAGTGAAAAATCAATAACCAATAGAGGACAGAATACTGATTAATGAATGATGTAATTTTGAACCAATGAACATTAATTTCTTTGTTTGCCAAAAATGTATAAATAAGTGGAAAAGTTTTGTATCAGTGTTTGTGTGGAGGCCAGAATTTTGTTGGCCGCACACACAAACCTTGGCCAAGAATAAAGTAATGCCTGACTCACTAACACCACAAAGTCAGTGTTAGAAGGTTTTATTTATCCTGATTTCAGAGGATTTGGTGACATTATTGTGAGTGATAACCCAGGCAGGCTTTAGGATAAAGGGCTTGTTTTCCTGTCCCATCTGCATGAACACATGGAATTCTCAGGCAAGCATTCATTCTGAGGCAGGAGCTGGAGCAGCTCACCCAGCCTGGGCTGTGCTTTGCACGTCTCAGAGGATTCCTCCCCATGTCTGTGAAACATCAGAGCTTTCTGTTCAAGCACATGTGGGCTCCTGCCCAGCTCATCCTCTCTTCTCCCTCATCTCTGAGCAGGGCCAAAGAATTTTCTGCTCTATTTCTCCTGACTGAAATGGGGTTTGACCCCAGTGCTCTCACACCTGGGGCCTTAAATGGGTGAATTCAGCACCTATTTGTGTGAAAGCAGGTTGTGTCACAGTGAGGACGTCCAGCCTTGACCCAAAACCTAGAGGGGTCAGTGGGAAGGCACCTGGGGGATGGTATTGGGCTGTGGGTGCCCAGTTCAGGGGTGAAAGCACTGGGCTCAAAGGAAAGCAGTAGAGTGGTTCTGCTCTTGCTGTTTTGCTGCTGGGTCCTTCTGTATTTCATCATTCTGCTTCCTTAAGCATCTCCAGCATTGTACAGGACCCTTTGAAACCTTTGGGTGGAGGGAGTTAAGAGTCATTAAATAAGCCAGCTCAGAAATGGAGCCTCCTCAAATGAGCTGTGCCACCAAAATCAGTCACCAAGTAGCTGTGAGCTCTGAGAGGATTGGGGAAAGTCAGGGTCAATTTGCAAATGGAGCGAACGGGAGGAAATCCGATGCATAAATAATCTGTCATGAACTCTTCACCCTCTGCTCTCCCTGCTGAAGCCTCCATGAGTTAATCAGCAGCTCTGCTCCTCAGTGAAGGCTGACAGTGTGTGTGTGCCTTCTGTGGTGTGATGTGATGGCCCCTAATTGCTTTTGGCCACGGACTGGCTGTGCGTGCTGCATTGCTGGGAAGAGCAATAACTTGGACATGCAATCATCCTGGGCAGTGACCAAGACAAGTTGTTCTCCAACAATCACTGGATACCTTCCTCCCTGCAGCCTCAGTGCTCCAGCTTAGCTCATCCTTTGGGAGACTTTCCTCTGCTGCCTTAAAGCACCTGCTGGCTGGAAATGAGGCTTCCTGGCCATTTAACCTTGGATTTCAGGGCTTTGGATATTCGTGGTGGAATTTTGTGTGAATTTTTCTTTGGAAAAGGTAAAAGGCTCTTTTAAAAGGACTAGAAAAATCTCTGTAAAATAGGGTTCTATGTGGCAGATTTTGGAGGTCTGTAAGGACACAGCTGAGATGCTGTGAACACTGATGTGGGTGACACTACAAAAATAGCTGGAATCCTTGCAGAAAGAGAGTTCTCTCCTCTGGTACTGTGTTTCATTAATATTCCCTCCCCATTACAGCCCCAAACCTCTCCCTCATCATCAAATACTCTTCCTTGTGGCCAGATCTTTCAAGTTCTACTGCTTGCTTTGTTGGACTTTCACAGTGAGATTGGTCACAAAAGACATTTCACTCACTGCTCTACAAACAACCTTCCTCAGCTCATGGCATATGTTCATCCACCACCAGATTTTTAGGATTTCTTAGGAAGTGTTCCCCACTAGGGTCTCTGATGGGAGTTTAAACTGCTGGCCTTAGAACAAGAGTAGATAACCTTACCCAGCTTTTCTTTGGTAAATTAAAAGTACTGATTGAAATGAACCCAAAACTCATTGACCAAAAAAGGCAATTCTAACAAAAATGTGGATTGATTTACAAACCAGTCCAGGTTCTATACCTGCTCTGGGGGAGTCTCTTTCATCCTGTAGCTGTGCCCTTAGCTTCTCACCACCTGCCTTTTAGCACAGGTTGTTTGCTGATTCCCAAAGGCATTTCCATGCAAAATCCCCTTTGGTTTAAAGTGACTTCACTAACACACAAAAGGCTTTGGCTAAAGAGGACCAAGGGCAATTTGTGAAAATTTGGGAAAAAGGGAGAATCATGTTTAGGAGGTGCTGCTGTAACAGGCTGAACCAGTCAGGTCTTCAGCTAGAAAACAGATTTGAATGGACTCCGATGGCAGCTAAAAATATGGCAGAGGACTGGAAGTATCATGGGAACAGGTCCTTTGGAGGTCAGATTGAAGGTACACCACAGGTGGGAAGAGAGGAGCCTGCAGGGATCCCTCCCTCCCTCCCTCCCTGTCCTACTCCTTGCAGCCACCTTGCAGCAGGTCAGGGACTGCCAGCAGCATGGATGAATGACTCTTCCCTAACCTGAATCCTCTTCCACTTTCAGTGTCTGACAAGGGGTTTTGGTGTTATCTCCTCCATGCTGTGTGTGACTGAAAGCCCTCTCTCATTTCCCCCCACGGCAGTCATTCCTTTACTTGTTTTCCTCCTCCATAGCTTTCTATAGCCTTCCTGAGGAAGATGAATAGGACTGCACACAGAATCCCAACCCCAGGGATTTATTTAATCACACAGTGTTTTCTGTGCTGTTCACTATTTGTCTGTGATAAGTCCTGCCTTTTGGTCTCTGGTGAGCACTAAGCTGATGTTTGTACAGGCTGATCCACAGCAAATTCTCTGCAGCAGTGATAACTGGGCGTGCTTGTGCCTGGGCTCCCTTTCTGCTGTGTGCTTTACCTTGCACTTGACAAAATCCAATCCCATCTGCCATTTTCCCAAATACCCCCCAACACAAGGACATCCTTCTACATCTCTTTGCAGTCAGCTTTAGCTCTAGATAATCCTCCTGAATGTTTGGAAAACACTTCTCTGTAAAACCAAAATGTTTCCTCCTGCCCTTTGTTTGCTTATTATTATACATTTGTAATTGATGAAAAATCTTTCCCTCCTGGGGAGGGGGCTTGTTAAAGCCTACTGACTCTGACAGCCTTAGCTCAGGGTTGTTTGACACTTCAAATAGCTGTTATAGATTTGTGAAGTGTGATTTCTCCCTACAAATGCCAGACTAGCTCCTCCCCAGTCTATCAGTTTCAACCTAATGCCTACTAATTCCAACATTCCTGCCAGTCTGTCTGACAGACAGATCAGAATTCCTGGTCTGTGGGTCCCAGGAGGTGTTTTAGGAACTGGTGACATATTTACCACACTCCAAACTTCCAGCACAGAGACTGCTTTAAGCAAGAGGCTTCACACCACAGAGGTGGAGCAGTAGTTTCCTATCTAAGCAACAGCAGAGCTTCTGGGAGAGCAGCAACTCTTTTAGCAAGTCATTGCTGTTGGTTTCTTGGCTTGGTCTGGTCAAGGTTTCATGGGTTAATGAGCCATCACCCAGCAGACAAGCTGGCTGCAGTCACATCCCAAAATGGGAGTTTAAGCTATTGAGTTTTACTTCACAACAGAATTGGAAGAAGAAAACACATTTATTCCAGCTTTCTGACAGGCAATAAACAATTTGGTAGGACAATTCTGTTGCTCCAGTTGTAAATCACTGCCCTTGGCTCACATGGTGCTCATATTAAGAGTAGCTGTAATTGCCCCAAAATATCATGGAATCACTGATGGGTTTGGGTTGGAAGGAACCTTAAAGCCCATCTTGTTCCACCCCCTGCCATGGGCAGGGACACCTTCCACTGTTCCAGGCTGCTCCAAGCCCTGTCCAGCCTGGCCTGGAACACCTCCAGGGATCCAGGGCAGCCACAGCTGCTCTGGGCACCCTGTGCCAGGGCCTCAGCACCCTCACAGGGAAGAATTCCTCCCCAGTATCCCATCCCACTGGCCATGGGAAGATGTTCCCCTTGTCCTGTCAATCCAGCCACTTGTCAAAAATCCCTCCACAGCTCCTTCAGGCACTGGAAGGGCTCTAAGGTGTCCCCAGAGCCTTCTCTTCCCCAGGTGAACACTCCCAGCTCTCCAGCCACCAAAGAACTTTCAGCCAAGGACAGGACAGGATGGGCAGAGGGTACAGGTGTTTTCCAAGGATGGGGGAGTGTGCACAAATCCTTGTCTTTGATGTAGGGCCTGGATTTCAGACTTACAAGCTCTCAGTCACTCAGAGAAAATTGTGCTGCGGTAGGATAAGCTGGCTCTGAGGCTGCAGGGGTGAGAGGTTAAAAAACTCTTGAACTAGACACGAGCTGAAAGAACTGCTGCCAGGTTAACTCCTAGAAAATCAGCCTCAGTCCAAAGGCTGAACATAAATTGGTGTACAAGCTAAACCAAGTGCTGATTCAGCCTTTGCCAGGCTGCCATTCCACCATCAGTGACACTGCCATCACATCATTTGTTACCAACCCCACTTGTCCTCCCTTCCTCTGCTTGTCACTTCAAGGGACAGAGCTGCAGCAGCACAGCCTGCAGAGCCCTGCTTCCATCTGTGTGTCTCCCATTTGAGCATCCTCCTCCTGCTCCCAGACAGAAAGCACCGCCTCTTTGGGCTCTTACAGGGGAAAAGCATGAGAGAATTATCTAGTGCAGACTTTTTGGCAGGCTTTCTAAACTCTGCATTACAGTGTATATTTCTAGACAATGGCTTTGCCCTTTTGTGGTCATTTCAGAACAAACTGAGCTGCCTCCTCCAATATTTTGGTACCTCTGCAAACTTGTCTTAGACCAAACAGAGGTTTGGAGTGAATCAAACTTTGGTGGAATTATTTTAACATATGTGCAACAAACACTCCCCTTCTCTTTCTGCTTTGCTGCTAACTCACATCGCAGTCACTCCAGGATTTTGCTACAGGAAAACAGCATCAGACACAACAAATGGGAGGCACAAGTAGAGTCATGGCTGCTGCCTGTGTTTATGGGAGCTCTGCATCTATCCCACGCTTGGGTCTTTAAAACTTGAGCTGTACAAAAATGTCTGTAGTGAAACATGAAACCAAATGAGACTGACCCAGACTGGGATTTGGTTTTACATGGGAAAGTCAGGCAAAGTTCACCTAGAGAGTTGTGAAGGTTCATGAACCTTGGGAGTGAGCAAAGGTCCAGTTCTGAACAAGCCTAGACAAACCTTTCCTGGAAATTTTAAACAACTGGGCATTTGGGAACAGAGATCCTTTAAAATAAATACTTTCGGTAGGAAATCCATTGGAGTGAAACCTGGTGGCTTCAACAGTGCTTAACATTAATATGTTGAATGAACTGCAAGTTCAAGCTCACACAGAGCCTGAGAAGTGTTAAATGAGTGGGAATGAACCCCTTGTTCCTGGGGCTCCAATTAAAAATGTATCATTTGCAGCTCCAGATTTAAGGAGAGGTGTCCCCACCTTTATTGGATACATGTACTATGTCTGAAATATGGATCTCTCTGGGTGGGACCTTCCCATATTCAAAGCCGCTCCTCATTTTCTCCTGAAAAGCCTCTCAGAAATAATTTTTTACTGTAAAATACCAGTCTGACCTTTCTGGACCTTCTTTTGGCCATGCTCAGCAAAATACTTCAGAAACATCAATGTAATGTAACTGAGGGTTCCCTAATCACTGGTGTTAACAGCTGAAAATCTGAAATATTTTTGGGGAACACATCCTTAGAGACAGGTCCTATGACTATCAGTATTATGATACCATGAAATAAAACCTGGGAACTCACCAACATAACAGAGTTTCCCTGAGGTAAAGAAATATTCCAGAAACTTGACAGGAGTTAGGGATTTTGCTTTGGGTCATGACTCCAGCTTTTTTTTTCCAGATTTGGCCAGGAGAAATGGAAAAAGATTTACAGTACAGCTAAAGGCCAGACACCAAACCTCTTGACTTATCGTCTGGTATCTAATCTTTAAATTAGAAAGGAACTGAAGGCACGGCTTCAGAAGTTACCACTACTGGGTTCCTAAAGCTGGGGTGGAAAACACAATAATGTCATTTTTAGAAGCCAGATGGGTAATCCATAGTGTTATTAGCATGTGGAACACAAGCTGGTCTGCAAGGGGCTCTGCTGAACCTTTCTCTGGGGTCTGGGCAGCAGTGTGCTGCACAAATCTGAGCTCCAAACACGAGGCATGATGGTGGTCCTGGCCTCAGGACTGGCAGCAGCAGAGGGAAGAGGGTGCCAGGGGTTGGAGCTCTTTTGGTGATGAACCTACTCTTGATAGCCCTGTTTCCTGCCCTGCCTGCCTTGCCCACTCCAGAGATGAATGGAGATGGGCAGGGCAGAGCAGGGAGCTCGTCTGACAGCTTAAAAACAGAAAGGAGGAAAACTTCTCAGCCAGCTTTTTCTTAGTTCAGCAGTAAGGAATAACCCTCATTCTCCCTAATAAAACTCCCCAGCCATCCTGTGATGGGCAAAGGAATAAGGATTAAGAGATGGAATGGTGGTGCACATGCCATAAACATTACTTCCATGTGAACTCCACTGCCAGAGCACACATAATAAAGCTTCATTTCCTGATGCTGTGCCCTGACTGGAGCACGCTGCCCAGATCTTCCTCTTGCTGTCAGCTGAGAGCCAAGTCATTCTATAGGATTATTTTGTTAAGAGCAAAGCTATTTGATCTGAAGAGATTTAGCACCAGATTATGGCCACAGCTTTTCCGGATCAGCGGCAGCAGGGAAAGAGGGCAGGAGCTGTCTGGTGGTTTGAGTTGGATCCTGGAGCTTGGGACACCCATGTTCAGTCCTTTCAGCAAGCTCCCCACACATCTGGAGATTAGATACCTCTCCTTCTGTTTGCACACTGAACCTCACACCTCTCCTCTGCCATTGGGGAAAGCAGCTTTGGATAGAGCTGCTGACTTGGGGAGAATTTCCGGTTTTGATAGAGCTGCTGACTTGGGGAGAATTCCTGGTTTTCATTTTTCACAAAATCACAGAATGGTTTGTATTGGAAGGGACCTTAAAGCTCATCTCATTCCAAGCTCTGCCATGGACAAGGACACCTTCCACTATCCCAGGCTGCACCAAGCCCTGTCCAAATTAGCCTTGAACGCTTCCAGGGATGGGGCAAATTGCTGTCCTTTGTTTCATGAATTGTTTAATGAAAATTACTCTCCCCTGGACTCCTTAAATTTCATCTCTTTGCACATAAACATTCCCTTTATAAACAGACAGCTCTAACTCGCATAGGGAATGGGAATAGTCTCACAAATTTCATAGTGCCAGCTTCCCAAACCAGCCAGTTCCAGCCAGGGTGGTTTATTACAACATCTTTTGGACTCTCACACTGTTGGAAAGTGTTACCTGAGTACTTCTAGTGAAACACATGAATGGACACGTGTCTAAAAGATATTTGTACAGATGGGTGCACACACAGACAGGCTCTGCTCCTGAAAGCACTCTGTGACAACTCCGTCCTTGTAAAAAATGATTGTTGTTACCACACAACTGCTCTTGTGCTACACCTGCAGCTCTACAGGGAAGAATGTTTATCTCGGGGCTCTCACTTCGGTTGGCACCAACAAAATCATCACTGGTCCCTCCATACAGTCTTTCGGTAGAAAGTACAAGTCATTTTATAGAGAAAAAATCTTCCCAGAATTTTAGATTAGCTCTATGGTGGGGGAAATGAGAGGTATGACACATCCCTTCCACCTCATGGGCTGGAATTGCACCTGGAATCCCCATCCCGTCCCGTCCCATCCCATCCCATCCCATCCCATCCCAGCCCATCCCATCCCTCTCCATTGCCCCAGTCTGTCTCTATTTCACACACCAAAGCCACATTTGGAATGTTATGCACCTGGAGCAAGCTGCAACTCCAAAAACAGCAAGAGAAACCATAACTGTAAGTTCCACAGCCCAAAGCAGCCATCATGAGATGCTCTGAGTCTCTTCCAATTTCATAAAACGATGGCCAAACCTCCTTTGATTGCTCTGGGAGCAGGTTTTAGCTCTTTCTGAACCAATTAAATACTTCTTTCTCCAGGGCCATGCCTTAGTGTTAATTCTTTGGAAAACACTGACAAATTTGTATCCCTCTGAGGACAAGAATGCACTGAGTAAGATGCTGCCAAATCTGCTTCAATTTTGGTGTGTGTGGAACTATGAAGCAGCAACAGGGCCCATCACATGCTGGGGTACACATCTAACATGCCAAGCCCTGTGGCAGAGGGACAGAAAACATTTCAGCTCATGAGGGGCTCTTTGGATCTGCAGCCTGGTGCAACCCTTGGACCAGCTCTGGGTCAGTCAGCCTGCAGGGTTTTGTGGGCCTCAGTTTAGAAACCACGGGGCTAAAGTAACATAGTAATTTCACTTAGACTGGAAAAGAAAAAGTTAATTTAAATAAAACATAATGGAATATAAATATAATTATGATTTTACTGACTGAGTCTCCTCTTACACAGCCCTGGCAGTTACTGGAAATACTGATTAACTTGAAAATACAAAACAACTGCTCTTAGACTGGATATTCTAGTGAATCTTCCTTCCCAGCTCCATGACGAATTCTTGGATGGCTAAACAAGAAATGAGTGCTGGGCACTGTTCACATTATGGGCAGAAACCAAGTCATGGTAACATGGAGTTGATTGTAAGCCTTGATTAAAAGCACTGTATCAATTCCATGGATTTGCTAAGAGCTTGGGCCAAATGATTACACTTGTACTGCTATTTATGGATCACATGTTTATATTTCACTCACAGGTCAACTTCAGTGATGTAACGATGACCCCAGGCCTCTGTTGAAGGGCTGGCCAGGGAGATGCTCACAGGGTTTGACAACTTGAGAAACCTGGCACAAACATGGGCCCCTGAGACATGTGAGGAGGCAGAGACTGGTGGTCCTGAGCCTCCACTGGCTCTTGGGAGAAGGTGGGGCTGAAAAAGGGGGTGCAGAGGCCACCACGGCGGCGCTCCCTGTCCCCTCTGCTGCACAAGTCATGACCTCTCTCGACTACAAGCAACACTGTGGAGATTGTGGGTATCATGTTGCTTAAAACTGGATGCTGAGGCAATTTATTGCTTTTCACAGAGGAAATGAGTACAAATTTGGCCGGGGACATAAATAAATATGAGATCATTTACTTGGTGCTGACTTACGTGATGAATGGTTTGCATTTAACTGTTTCCATCGCATGTTGTCCAAATCCTGGAAGCAGCGTCCTTCTTCTGGGATCAACAGGAGCTCTAGGTGCTCTGCTCCTCAAAACACCCACATTTCTCAGTGCCAAAACAAGCAGCATAAGCACCAGGCACTTCTCAACTCTCCCTTTCAGGATTTTGTGTTTGCAGCATTTGTTACTATTTTTTTTAGTAAAAAAATCAAACTGATCATTGCTAAAGCCCTGAGACATCATGACTTGTCCTTTCCAAACTTCCATTTTTCACACTTAGACTGAAATGGTCACCAGGTCTATGTGTTTTGCGCCAGATCTTTCTTTGTGCATCTAGGTACTGAAAGAAACCTTTAAAAGTGCCAGTTGGTAGAACAAATGGCAGTGTAATTTTCAATGTTTGAGATTCTGATTATTCAAAATTTCATCACAATGCCCAGATCCAGCCTTATGTATGGAGTTTGGACTGAATGGATCTGATTTTGGGGGCATGACAATAAAATATAGAATAGAGCTATAAATCAGAGTTTGCAGCACTGCAAGCACCAAGTTTGGTTTCTACCATCAAAGCACTCTGAGAACAATAGAAGTCTGCACTGAAGTAGTTTGTGCTGTCAGATGGAGGGAAGATGTGGATGGTCTGGGGGAAGGAGGGAAGCTTGGAACTGCCACAGATTTGGTTTAACATAAATTTGAGCATAAATCTGTCCTTCATGCCCCTGAAGACACATAGCCAACAACCTTTTGAGCAAGAGACAACGTCACAGGCCACAAAGGGAAAATTTCCAGCCCAAAGGACTATGACTGTCCCAGGAGCAGCTGCAGCAATGATGTAAGGTGGAAGAAACCTGGTGGTTTAAAAGCGGTGGGCTTTTATGTTTCTAAGGTGAGATACATCATGGAATCAACCCCTGCAAGAGCATCTTGGCCTTAAGAGTACTTCACTTGAAGCTTCAGTTTATCAAGCCATGTATCAAAGACATGTGGAAGGCAGACTGGGGCTCAGTGGAGTGTTTTAAAGCTCCTCTGTAGAATCAGAGAATGGTTTGCGTTGGAAGAGACCTTAAGGGACATCTAGTTCCAATCCTCTGCTCCAGACAGTTCCTGTGGCCCTGGACAGGGTTGCTTTCATGTGAATGCCACCTGCCTCAGGTCCTGTGCACCAGGAACCTAAAACAGAACACCTTCCACTCTTGATCCAGGTCCTGGTGAACGTGCTTCCCATTCCAGTCCTGAATTTCTAAGAATAATTTCCACATTCTCTGACAGCAGCCAAGAGAATCACAGGTTATTCTTGCATTCCTCTGCAGGGTTTGTTCCACCAGCCTTTGAGAATTGATGTCCCCAGAGAAAACTCAGGTAAACCAAGCAGAACATCCTACCTTGTTATCCTGTGGGCTCTCCTGAGATCATCCTGTTCTGCACTGTGTTTCTGTGGCCCTGACTGCAGCCAACTTGATTTAGCCACCAAGAGCTATGAGCTGTCTCCCCTGGTGTTGTAGAGCTCTGGAGCACAGTGTGTTCCTTGCAAGTGGATCTCCATGCAGACAGGCCTGGGAAGAAAAACAGACCAAGCCAGGGTTACTTCTCTCCTCCTAATGCCTGTCCATAGTTAGGTCTTTAAAAAAAATAAATGTTGTTGTTACAAGCACCTTGCAGACAACAAATCCTTTCTCATCCATCCTTTTAGTGCTGGTGCCCTCCCTCCAGCAATGTCAAATGGAAAGAGTAAGGTTTCAGGCTCTGTACCAAGAAATTCCTGTTTTCAAAAGGCCAGACACAACAGCTGGGAAATTTTTGGTTGTTGCTGCCTTGTGTCAGTTCTTGCCCATTCCTGGAGTGGGGTGTAATTTCTGAAGCCTAGCAGCATTTGAAGCAGGCTGAGCAATCTTTGAATAATATCTTGGCTGACATTTCCCAGAGGCAGGAGTGTGTACTAACACAGAGCTATATGTGTGTTTTATGGCTGTCTATACACACACAGGCCTGGGGGGAGGAAAGGGGGGTAACTCAGCACGTCTGGCTTTCAAAATGCTGATTCAGGAGACTGGAAGCTACCCCCAAGTTGCTGTTCTAGCCAACCCTGCCCTGTTTTCATCCAAGATAAGTCTAGGGGAGCTGAGATGTCTGTTTAGGGTGAGGGTCCAGCCCCCAAAAGCAATGACTGCCAGCAGCACTGCCGGCCTGTAATTATGAACAGATTTGTTTTCGCGATATTCACATTCCCAATGCTCCCCCTGCCTTTCCCCCTCTCAGGGAGCTGTCTCCTCCTCCTCCTCCTCACATACATGCTGAGCCCCTGTGGGGACACGCATTTCCATGGGCAGCAGCAGTGGAAACCCATGTCAGCCCAGTCATCTCCTGGAAGCAGCCACCTACTCCCTCCAGCACCACATTTCCATTACAGCAGCAAGGGTTTTTTGTCCTCTCACGGGTGACTTCCCCCTTGGATCCTGTCAGGAGTGACAAAAAGGTGTCATTTTGTCTGGTTTCTCCAGTGTGGCTGCCCACACACATTCCCACAATCGTTTCTTCTCCCAGACTCTTTGCAGACACACATGTGCACAGATGAGGAGGAAATCCCCTCGTTTCCAGGAAAGGCAATGGAAGCTGGCTGAGCATTTAGTGCCAGAAACTTCAGCACAGGAGGTGTGATCTGAACAGAGGACTTAAGACTAATCACACCAAGCTCTGACTGTTTGATCAGTCCTTCTCTGCCCTCCATTTTAGGTGAGTTCTTAGGGGGCTTTGTCCTGGGGTTTTCATCCCAAGAATGCTCGGCCCTAGGCAGGGATTATCCAGCATCAAGATGTGGAGGAGAACACTTCAGAATCACTCCCTGATAAAATATCTGAGGCATTTGGAATCCACATCCATCTTTGCTGGCAAAGTCTTTGTATCTCAGATATTTTGCTTTCAGAAGTTTTTTGGGCCCGATCCCAAGAAGGAACATCTCCTCCTCTTCCTCCCACCCACCTGAGCTGACGGATGTAGCTGGTGGGGGCATTCCTTGCCCGTGGAATCAGGAAGGAGATCTGCAAGTCTCCAGTGCTGGATCTGCCTCTGTCCTGTGGGGATCAGGACTGTGCTGAGGAAAAGCAGATAGGGTTTCACACAATCCAAAGCACATGGACAGGAACTAAAGCTGCGTAAGCACTTTTCTTTCCCGGGGAAATTTTCCAATCGTATGTTTCAAAGGAATGTGAAAATATCCCTCCTCCTTTCTTGCTTGCTTCCTAGAAGCTCAGCCTGATGTGGACAATCCCCTCAGACTCTGCTCCAAGAGGGATTTAAGGGTTGGGAAGGGGTAGGGATGACAAGGCTGGGAATTCATGGCCTGAGCAGCCAGTGCAGAGCAGGCCCCTAGGAAAGGACTTATCAGTCATGGAAACCACTTAAGGTTAATCATACAGTGCTGCTGTGAGAAAACACACTCAGGCACTCAAATCCAGTGAAAATGGATGTGTTTGGGGTCATTTCCCTCTGACGTTTGTATCCTCCACAGACAATTTAGCTTTTTGGGCATCCCCTCCTCCTCCAGGAATGTCCATGCAAAAGGAAATTTCTCCATGGGAAGTTTATTTAAAAGCCCATTTCCATGGGGGAGGGAAAAGCAAAGCCTTGACCAAACATTCTGAGCAGCTGCTTTGTGCACATATTGGCTGCAGTGGCTGGGGGCTGCTAAAGACAGAGCTCCAGGGGGATCAGGCAAAGATCTGGGGTCCCCAGCGCAGGAGAGACATGGACATGTTAGGGTGAGTCCAGAGAAGGGCCTTGAAGATGATCAGAGGGATGGAGCTGTGTAGCTTTGAGGAAAGGCTGGGAGAATTGGGATTGTTCACCCTGGAGAAGAGAAGGATTTGGGGTGACCCAATTGTGGCCTTCCAGTGCCTGAGGAGCTGACAAGAAACATGAAGAGAGACAAATTACAAGGGCCTGGAGTGACAGCACAAGGGGGAATGGCTTTTCACTGCCAGAGGGCAGGGTTAGATGGGATATTGGGAAGGAATTCTTCCCTGTGAGGATGGTGATGCCTGGCACAGGGTTCTCANCAGGCCTGGGGGGAGGAAAGGGGGGTAACTCAGCACGTCTGGCTTTCAAAATGCTGATTCAGGAGACTGGAAGCTACCCCCAAGTTGCTGTTCTAGCCAACCCTGCCCTGTTTTCATCCAAGATAAGTCTAGGGGAGCTGAGATGTCTGTTTAGGGTGAGGGTCCAGCCCCCAAAAGCAATGACTGCCAGCAGCACTGCCGGCCTGTAATTATGAACAGATTTGTTTTCGCGATATTCACATTCCCAATGCTCCCCCTGCCTTTCCCCCTCTCAGGGAGCTGTCTCCTCCTCCTCCTCCTCACATACATGCTGAGCCCCTGTGGGGACACGCATTTCCATGGGCAGCAGCAGTGGAAACCCATGTCAGCCCAGTCATCTCCTGGAAGCAGCCACCTACTCCCTCCAGCACCACATTTCCATTACAGCAGCAAGGGTTTTTTGTCCTCTCACGGGTGACTTCCCCCTTGGATCCTGTCAGGAGTGACAAAAAGGTGTCATTTTGTCTGGTTTCTCCAGTGTGGCTGCCCACACACATTCCCACAATCGTTTCTTCTCCCAGACTCTTTGCAGACACACATGTGCACAGAGGAGGAGGAAATCCCCTCGTTTCCAGGAAAGGCAACGGAAGCTGGCTGAGCATTTAGCGCCAGAAACTTCAGCACAGGAGGTGTGATCTGAACAGAGGACTTAAGACTAATCACACCAAGCTCTGACTGTTTGATCAGTCCTTCTCTGCCCTCCATTTTAGGTGAGTTCTTAGGGGGCTTTGTCCTGGGGTTTTCATCCCAAGAATGCTCGGCCCTAGGCAGGGATTATCCAGCATCAAGATGTGGAGGAGAACACTTCAGAATCACTCCCTGATAAAATATCTGAGGCATTTGGAATCCACATCCATCTTTGCTGGCAAAGTCTTTGTATCTCAGATATTTTGCTTTCAGAAGTTTTTTGGGCCCGATCCCAAGAAGGAACATCTCCTCCTCTTCCTCCCACCCACCTGAGCTGACGGATGTAGCTGGTGGGGGCATTCCTTGCCCGTGGAATCAGGAAGGAGATCTGCAAGTCTCCAGTGCTGGATCTGCCTCTGTCCTGTGGGGATCAGGACTGTGCTGAGGAAAAGCAGATAGGGTTTCACACAATCCAAAGCACATGGACAGGAACTAAAGCTGCGTAAGCACTTTTCTTTCCCGGGGAAATTTTCCAATCGTATGTTTCAAAGGAATGTGAAAATATCCCTCCTCCTTTCTTGCTTGCTTCCTAGAAGCTCAGCCTGATGTGGACAATCCCCTCAGACTCTGCTCCAAGAGGGATTTAAGGGTTGGGAAGGGGTAGGGATGACAAGGCTGGGAATTCATGGCCTGAGCAGCCAGTGCAGAGCAGGCCCCTAGGAAAGGACTTATCAGTCATGGAAACCACTTAAGGTTAATCATACAGTGCTGCTGTGAGAAAACACACTCAGGCACTCAAATCCAGTGAAAATGGATGTGTTTGGGGTCATTTCCCTCTGACGTGTGTATGCTCCACAGACAATTTAGCTTTTTGGGCATCCCCTCCTCCTCCAGGAATGTCCATGCAAAAGGAAATTTCTCCATGGGAAGTTTATTTAAAAGCCCATTTCCATGGGGGAGGGAAAAGCAAAGCCTTGACCAAACATTCTGAGCAGCTGCTTTGTGCACATATTGGCTGCAGTGGCTGGGGGCTGCTAAAGACAGAGCTCCAGGGGGATCAGGCAAAGATCTGGGGTCCCCAGCGCAGGAGAGACATGGACATGTTAGGGTGAGTCCAGAGAAGGGCCTTGAAGATGATCAGAGGGATGGAGCTGTGTAGCTTTGAGGAAAGGCTGGGAGAATTGGGATTGTTCACCCTGGAGAAGAGAAGGATTTGGGGTGACCCAATTGTGGCCTTCCAGTGCCTGAGGAGCTGACAAGAAACATGAAGAGAGACAAATTACAAGGGCCTGGAGTGACAGCACAAGGGGGAATGGCTTTCCACTGCCAGAGGGCAGGGTTAGATGGGATATTGGGAAGGAATTCTTCCCTGTGAGGATGGTGATGCCTGGCACAGGGTTCTCAGAGAAGCTATGGCTGTCCCTGGATCCCTGGAGCTGTTCCAGGCCAGGCTGGATGGGGCTTGAAGCACCCTGGAATAGTGGAAAGTGTCCCAGCCATGACAGATGAGTTTTAATGTCCCTTCCAACCCAGAGCACTGTGGGAATCTGTGAGAATATTTGATGAGCAATGCCCAACCCTCCTGCAGGAGCTGAGCAGGGCAATCAGCTCTCCATGGAGATGGTACCCCAAGAACATGGAGCCAACCTGTCCTGCTGATCCCATGGTGGCTGCTCCCACCTCCTGCACCCTTCCCTTGCTCTGTGAGACACAGACCTGCTGTGCTGAGGTGGGTATGTCCATGTGCACTGACATGTGAGTGTGTGCATGGATTAGCAGATTCCAGTGTCTCCCACTCATCCCCAGGGGCTGAGCATGGCTTTTGTCCAGGGTGAGGGATGCAAGAACCTCCAGGGTATGTGGGAAGCAGTCATCCCTTGGGAAATGGCTGAAAACCCCATCTATATCCCTGGCTTTGCACTACATATCCCCAACATTGAGCTGAGTCATTCCAGACAGGCTTATCAAAGATGATTTCCCCTTTAATCCAAAAGCATTTGCTGGTTATAATTACTCTTCTCTTAAAAAAACCTCAAAAACCAAAACCAAAACCAAACAAAAACCCCAAGAAAAACTCCAACCCACTTAGAAAATGCATCCTCCTCCAAGCACTGTACACATAAATTCAGTGGAGAAGGAATGACAAACTCCCAGTGGGAGTCTCTGGTGGGTCACCACATTAGTTTGTAGACTTTTGTATTCTTGAAAATTGTCATGTAAAATGGCATTGAAGGTCTGCACAAAGTTCCAATTGTGGCCATTTTATTTCACATCTAGATTTCACCAGTAAACCTACAGATCAGCTTCCACAGAAGAAGAAGAGCAATAGGTTTTTGCAGGAGGCTAAGTTCCAAAATCCTTCCCAGTGTCCCAGCATGTGACTGAAACAAGCACCAGAGCTGAAGAGAAGGAATTAAATGTTTGAGCCTTATTCCCTGGGAATGTCACTCAGCAGAGCTGCTTTGTGTATTTGTGTCTATTAACACCCACTGAGGATCTAAAATTACAGTTTAAGCAGGAAGCTAAACCTGGAGTTTTTAACAAGCCTAAGCTGTTGAATTTCATGCTCAGGAGCAGGGAGGACTGTTCTGGTGCTAACTGGGAGGAGAGCTAGACTTGAGAAATTATAATAAGAGACAATTTTCACCTTATTATCCACCTCAGGAAAACCAAGCCTTTCAAATATGCCTCAGGATAGAAGCCACAAAATGTTATTTAACATTGGAAAAGGCTTTCTGGGACTTACAGCAGCTTTCAGTCATGGAAAGGCAAAAATACATCCAGATCCTCATTTTTTTTTTTGCAGACAACTCCAGATTAGAAACTCCTGACACCAAACCTGCCAAAATTGTCCAGACTTGCTCAAAATCACAAACAGAAATGAACAGCAGTCCCAGAAACGGGAAAGGCCAGAAGCCACTAAGCAGGAATCTAATTTTGTAAGTAGGAGCTTTCTTTGATCTCTTTTACAGGTAATGGGCAGACCTCAGGCTCAGCATCCCTTTGGGAGAGGTGAGAGAGGCAGGAGCTGAGTGATCCTGCAGAATTCCTGGCATGGGGGAACTGAGGTGGGCAGCTGTGGAATGACTTACTGATGTGCTGAGGGCCAGCAGAGCTCTGCAAAGGATATCTGCCTCTCCCAAGGGCAGACAAATGCAGGAGCTGAGCTCCATGTGGCCTGCAGGAAGGAACCTGAGCAGGAGCCAGGTGAAAGGGCTGACCTGTCATCAGCTTCCCCTCCCAGGGCAGAACAAAAGGAGAGGACAGGAGAGCTCCCAGCCCTCCCTGTCCCTGCTGGCTGTGCCTGGGGCTGTGTCCCCTCTCAGCTCTGGAACCCTTGGCCCTGCTGTGCTGGCCACTGCTCCAAAGCTCAGGTGCAGGGGGAGCAGGTGAACACAGGATTCTTACAATCCCAGGCAAGGTAGCAGCTTTACTTTGGAGGGAAAACAGCATGGAGGGAGCTGCAAGGTCCCATCCCCAGCAACAGAGCTGCTTCCCACTCTAGCATCCAGGTTTTTAGCTGGAAACAGCCTTCCCTCTGCTACAGCTGTGCCCCTCCAAACTCGTTCCAGAGGGATCTGGTAAGGATTTGTCTGTATCTGAGCTCGACACACAACCCTCTGGCACAGAGGGAAGAACCTTCCTTCAGTAGCTCACAACCAGATTTCAGCGTCAGCTTAGTTATTATTCACAACAGCTCTGCCTGGAAATCTCTACAAACACAAGTAAAAGGTACCAGACTGTGGGGATGACCATGCAAACTTCAGGATTAAGTTTCTGTCCATCCCACCCTTTCTGGGAGAAGCTGAAACACTCCAGGACCCCTTTTCTCCCTGTGCTCCAACAGTGTGATCCTAAACCAGCCAGGACCTGGTGCAATTCCCAGGAATGAGATTTCCTTTAATTCACAGGCTCTTGTCTTTGCCCTCTCAGCAGTGTCTGCAGCTGAGTGCACTTCACAGCACAGCCTGATTCCTGAGGGATGCACAGAGTTCATAAATGCTCAATAGAGCTCCTTGAGCACATTACAGACAGGAAAATTATACTGCTGCTGGGTGCTACCCATTGATTACTCATTTACTAAAACATTCCCCCCCTTCCAACCACTTGTAAATAAAAGCCTTGCTATTAAAACTCAGCTCTCTTGAAAGCACAGAAGCGCATGGAGATGAAATTCCTTCCCAGACGTGGAGGTGACCTCTATTTACTATAAACATTATTCCACATTTAAATTTGGAAATGAAACAAGGGTGAGGCAGGGAGTCCTGATTCTGGTCAGAGCTTCCCTGCAGTCAGAGGTGAGCTCTGGTGCCAGGGCTTGCTCCAGCCCTCCTGCCTGCCTGCTTCCATAGATCTTTGGATCACTCTGTCCATGTTTCAAACTGGGTGGGGGAAAGGTTCCTTTGCACAGACATCTGATGAGGCTTACTCACAAGTGTTACTCACCAGCCACTTGCTTGTGGGCAAGGAGAAGTTCAAGGCCCATTCTTTGCTCAGACCCAAGAAACAGCCACAAATCACCTTAAAGCAAAAGGGTTGGGCTCGACTCAAGATCATGTACCCTGTGGTTTGTATGAAAAAGCAACATCAGTTGGAAGGAATTTCTCTCAGCTGAAAGTCAGGAAAAACATTTATGCCACACAACCCCTCTGCAGCAGCACAAGGCTAAGCCAGGCCTCGGTGCAGATCCTACATCCCATTCCCTTCATGTGTGTGTTTGCAATTCCCAGTCAGGCTCTTGCACCCCACACTGACAAAAGTGAACAAAAGCTGATGCTGCCAACTTGAAGTCTGAAGCTTCAAATCCTCCCATTCCACGAGGGGGTCAAGAGGAAACTCAGCTTGCTGCAGCCTGAAGGCCCTTTCATGTGAAGGAATTTCATGCTTAGGTTCTGCTGGCTTTGGAAAACACCCAGATCTAGACCCAGCTCAAAGCCCTGTCTATAAACAACCCCTGCAAACCCAAAGATGAGGCCTGATGGCTCTGGTGTGGGATCAGCCTGTTCTCCTGAGCTGAGAGAACTGCAGTGAGGATCTAGGCAGCCTGCAGAGTAGAGATTGTCCTTGTGACTGCCATGCCTCACCTTGCACAGCTTTTCCTTGAATCCAGCAGTATAAAGGGTTCAAAGACCCTTTATCAAATCAAAAATTAGCTAAAATCACTAGTAATTTAAAAAAATTAAAAGAAAGGGGGATATTATTTCACATATTCTTCCACCACTGCATAGACTCTGTTTCCTATTAAAGGCAACTGTGTGTAGTGTTTCCATTAAGATTCTGCTTCCTGTTGTGTAATATGGAATGTTAAAAATCTCAATATCGCTTCAGAAGTTATTACAAACTCCAGAGAGTTTTCTATTCCCAAGAAATCTCTCCCAGTGGGAAGCTGGAATAGTTCCTGCAGAATTTACAGCAAATGCTTCAGACCCTATGTAATATTTATGGTGTCCCTCTCATCTTATCCAGGCTGGTTTGCTGCTCTGCTGCTGTGAAAGAAAAGCCTGTTTCAATGGTTCAGGGCTGTGACATTCACTTTGAAGGATATTGAAGTGGATATGACAGCCACAGGAAATGTTCCAGTCTCGCTGAGGTACCTCTGAGAGGTATTCAGTCAAATGAGAATTCACTAATCTGATTCCCAGGGAAAAAAATGAAATTAAAAATCGCTGTAACTTAATGAAGAAAGAGAAAGAAACATGATAGATCTGCATTCATGGTTTGCCAGATCTGGATTCCATGAAAGCCAGGAGAAAAATTCCCATTCACTTCCATGGGAATAGGATTTTGACCCCAAAGGTCTTCCATTCAAACAGAATTATGATGCATTTTGAAACCTTGTGAGAATTAGGTGAGAATTGCATTAGAAAGAAATCTCTGTGTGCTAGGATATATTTGCATAGCCACAGCCCTTCCTATAGAAACATAAACTGGGGCAGCAGAACAAGCCAAGTGGGGTCATCACTGCTTCAGTGACTGACAAAAGGGCAGAGGTGCCACCTCCAAACTGCTGCTCCACATATCAGAGTGCCTGGGCTCTGTCCACTGCAGAATAAATGTCTGCTCCAGAGCTGTTCCCACTTTGCTGCCTGTGGGAGAAATGAATGTACAGTGGCAATAGCTGTGTGTTCTAACCTGCCAGAAGAAGTGGAGGTAAAGAAAGCTGCTCCTTTGGGTTGAGCTTGGCCCAAGATAGAAATGACAAACAGATGATCAAACTGACAGAGAGGAGGTTTAGATGAGAGATTAGCAAGAAATTGTTCCCTGTGAGAGTGGGGACGGCCTGGCACACAGAAGCTGTGTGGAAGTGTCCAAGGCCAGGTTGGACAGGGCTCGGAGCACCCTGGGATAGTGGAAGATGTCCCTGCCCATGGCAGGGGATGAGACTGGACAAGCTTTAAGGTCCTTTCCGACCCAAACCACTCTGTGATTCTCTGATTTGATGTGTGCATGCTGACAACTCCTTCAGTGAATCTTTTTGCAGCCCTACATCCCAACCTGAACTTTCAGAAAACTGGAGGCCAGAGCTCAAAGTCCATTTTGAAGTCCCTAGACCAGACCATGATTCCCCTGTGCCAGGCACTCAGCAGCTTTGATTCATGCAGAAGGAAGATGATGGGTACAGAGTACTTGTTAAATACAGGTATTTTCTGGGGAGTTGTGAAGCTGTCACTGCAGACAGCTCGTCCCAGAGGTGCTGGAGGCATCAGTCAAGTTGAAAGTTAGGGAAATGGGATGTGACACCGGGATGAAAGAGATGAAATGAACAAAGAAGGAGCCAGGGGCCAGAGCTGAGTCCTGGCTGTGCAGTGTGCTGGATGGGACATCAGCTCTCCAAGGAGCCTGAGTCACTGCAAGGTGGTCTGAGCAAAGTCCTGGGAAACACTGCCAAGATCAACCTGCTCTGCTCTCTGTGCATGACAGACACAACCCAAGAGGGCAGCCCATGTCTCTTGCTGTCTTCACAAACAGAGAGAATATTATGTGGGAAGGAGGAACCTGCATTAGCTGTGTCCTTGAGGGCAGATTATAGTTCAGGAGACAAACAGTCCTAGGAGCGAGGAACAGCAGGAGTGCTAAGCCTGCATGGTCATTTTTAGCCTCCTTTGCATATTCACACGTACACAGGAAGAGAATTCATTGCACCAAATAAACCACAGCCCTGGCCTGGACGTGGACAAACAGTTCTGGATGACTGGAGGCTGATGTTGCAGTGAAAGGAATCAAAATTTTAGCACGATGTCCCAAGAGCCATTTAGAGTGGGGAAGATGGGAAACCCTTCACCCAGAGAGCACACTGATGGAAGATCCATGGGACAAGAAGGAATAGTAGCTGCTCCATATTGAAAAGCAGAGCTGCTGAGGGGAGCAGTAAAAAGATTAAAGTCGGTGTCTGGTTTTATTTAACAACATCATTAATTCCTTGAGAATCAAGAGAAGTGATTACATTCACATCTGAAATGACTTTGAGACACGCAGCCAACATCCCTGTTGCACTGAGCACTCAGAAATACGAGGAGGAAACAGTGAAACAAGATTCAGTTCAGGATAGGGAATGCCAGGGAGGGAGAGTGATCCAAACTGCAGATATTCTGTGGAAGAAATACAATTTGAGAGCAGGATTGGGGTGAAGGTTGTCCTCTGAGACATGGATTTATAAAACAGTAAGGCAAGACAGCTATAATAAATTTGATCTAGTTGCTGTGTGCATCAGAGAAGGACCATCTCTGGCAAAGGGATCACTAGTGAGATTACAGGGATATTACTAATTAATCCAAACTTAAATGGAAAAGAAGAAGAAAAGACAGGCAAGAATAATAGCAATGATTAAGGGATGTGTGCATATAACTTTAAGGCTCATTGAAATAAATTTAGAAAACTCTTAAGAGAAGACAAAATGGCCTTTTACTTTAAAAACATTGATAGGCCCTCACTAGAAACTAAATATTGAGAAAAATGTGTTCAAAACTCAGGATTTCATAAACCTAGTACAAGACACAGATGAGGGAGAAGTCAACTAATCTTCCTGTGAAATGGCAACAACCACAGTGCAGAGACACACCCACTGAGGCACTGAAGACAATTATCAAATCCTGGTATCCAAAATGAGTCCCTAGCCAGGATAAATTCCTGTTTTCCTATCCCCTGGGTTTTAAGAGGGAATATGTGAATTTACTATTTGGGAGATATGGGAAAAAGCTGAATTTAAGGAGAAATGGCCTCTCTCTGCATATGAGAGCTACTCCAGGCTTGTTTATATTTTCCTTTCCTGGGATGATTTGAAATGAGTTTGCTGCTCATGGCTGTCGGCTGCAGTCGGAGCGTGCAGTGAGAAGGAATTGATAAAAATGCCACTTGGGATTTCCATGCTAAATATCAGAGCACTCCCCTCGTGTTCAGCAGCCTGATTAGACCAGACAAAGCACTTGAAGAACAGAAGTCTAATGCAGGAAACAAGTCTGTGTGGAAGGAGGCAAAGACAGGCCTGGTTCACATCACCAGCAAATCCTGCACCCCCAGGAATCCTGGATTTCTCCATGGAAGTGATACCTTAGGTTTCAAGTTTTTCTGTTCTGTTTTGGTGTGTAGCTTTTACCTTTATATTAAGTGTTACTAGGATCTTTCCACAGGGTGGTGATGACAAAACAAACCTGTTCTAGCTGGACACTCAAGGACAATCTCTCCAAAAGTGAGAAGAGGAGGGTGGGCAAGCAGGCAAGGAGGATGCAACTTCATCATTTGAAGCTATTAATTGGACAGTTAACTCTTGCATGCAAATGGACTAAAACTTAGAAAAATGGGTGATCTTGTGACCAAGCCCTCTTTTGCTTCCATCCTGGAGCCATCCAGGCAGAGCTGGGCTGGGGTCTGGGCTCTCTGCAGGCAGCACCTGGTTGAGATTGCTGGGACAGAGGTGTGTCCTATCTTTCCTGCACGATGTTAGGGGATTTCTTGTGGGACTGATGGCCTGATTGCTAGCCAGAGAGGGGCTGAACTGAGCATGCATTCCTCTCACACCTCATTACTGCCTCTGTTTGCTTAAGTGCAGCTCCTCAAGTTGGAGGATGCTCGTTAGGAGCCGGCTCTGATAAACACAGCACTTGTGCACTTGCCTAATTTGGTACCTCTGATGAGCCAGAACTTAATAAATGCAAACTGCTACCCAAATTACTTAGATTTGTTCAGTCATTTTCTGTCTTCCTCAGCATATTCTCTGGGCTGATCTCATGACATTCTCCTTCATGCCAGGTTTTTTTTGTCTATCTGAACTTTCTTTTTCCACTAGAAGCCTCCAAGCTGGGCTCCTCTCAGGCACTTTGCATATATTATTTCACTGCTCCAGTGGAATGGTTCAAATTATAATTTTCCAGCTGAGATACAAAGACTAATTCATTCAAGACCACCTTTTTTTTGTTTGTGTGTGTGACAGTGTGGATTTCTCTATGGTCCTTGAGGAGATAAAATACACTCAAAGTGCTCTGGGAAAACTGGGAGAAAGACAGGGAAAGCAATTTGTGAAGCAAAGTCATGTGCTATCAAGTGTGTCCCATGAACTCTTTGGACATGAGCTGATGGTGGGAGAGAGGACAAGAAACCAGACACAGAAAATGCTGATTGACAGATACAAATCTGGGCTGAAACCCTCTGCTGATACTGATCAAATCAAACCCACAGCAAGAGTCCATACCAAGAAACTGGCTGCTAATTTTTGTGGCTCAGCATCCAGCAGTGAGCTCCAGTGTTATACTGGGGAGCCCAGGAAGGGATGTGCATCCTTCTCCTTGCTCCTGCTCTGAGGAAGGCAGGAGATCCACCAGGAGCTCCCCAACAGAGTCCAGAGGAGGTCACAGAAATGATTACAGGGATGGAGGATCCCTACTATGAGGAAAGGCTGAGACAACTGGGAATATTCAGCCTGGAAAAGGAAAATGAGACCTCAATGTGGCCTTTCAGCTCCTAAAGGGGGCCTGCAAGGGAGATGGAGATGGACTTTTTAGCAGGGCCTCTTGCTCTGGGACAAAGAGGGTGGTTCTAAACTGAAGGAAGGTCAGTTTAGATTAGATATAAAGAAGAAGTTTGTAACAATGAAGGTGCTGAGGCCCTGGCACAGGTTGCCCAGAGAAGCTGTGGCTGCCCCATCCCTGCAGGTGCCCAAGGTCAGGCTGGTCAGAGCTCTCAGCAACCTGATCTAGTGTAAAATGTGCCTGCTCGCTGCAGGGGCGGGACTGAATGACCTTTGAAGGTCCCTTCCTACCCAAACTATCCTGGGATTTTGTGATCTCTGCTCTGGTGTTTGTGCCAGGGGCGATCTCACCCCCAGCTCTTGGGAAACCAGGCTTAGGTGCCTCTGATCTTTCCTGGGATGGACACACTGGGCAGGGAGGGCTGGTGACATGCCATGAGGCCTCTGGATGCAGCAGAGTGCGTCACCATCTGAGTGTCAGCACGCAGGGTTTGCGGCTCCAGGGACTGCTCTGTGGCTGTAATCCCAGAAAAGTCATTCAGGGCAACAGAGAAATGTGCCAGGTAGATGCCTAAAATGAAGATGGAAGTGTCTCTCATTGCCTTGGCCCCACATTCCTGCCCAGCCTGGCAGGACACCAGGGAGATCATCCATGAGAGCAGGATTGGCAAACAGAGCAGCTGTGTGGGCAGTGGGATGTCACAGGACAAAGGGAGACACATGGGAAAGGCTGAATCCAGCTTTATTTCTACCATTCCATGGCCATAATCCTCATATTTGACAAGTAGCTCAAATTCACTTACAATAATCTTATAAAGTAAATAGCTTTGATCCAATGTGTTTAATTTAAAGCACTTATGTTTTATTTATTTTTTGTGAGGAACAGACTGCACTTTCTTTAATAATGTCTAAGAAACAAAGGTTTCCAATCCCCACACAAAGCAAAATTTATACCAGCAACACAACTGTGAAAAGTGATTACTTTGAGCCTGTTTTCATGCAGAAAAAACAATTCCTGTGCCTCTGGAATCAGTGTGGCCATGTATTGAAATGTAGTGCATCAAATAACTGGATGAATATTTGGAAAATTAACTCATGAATGATTTGTGAAGTTGAGAAATTGATAAGTGCTCAGTCACAGCAACAGTAATGAGTTGATACGATGATAAAAATCATGGAGAATATACTAAGGGCCTCAGGGGGAAAAAAAGGAA
>WBNQ01006795.1:1020-13164 GCA_013401375.1 Spizella passerina | reverse complement strand
TTTTTTTTTTGTTTATGATTATTTTATAATATTTTTGATTTTCTTTCTCAAAAGAAATTGTACTTTTAATGATTTCATGGTTAATGCATCCAACAGAAATTAATTTGGAAAAGTCTGCTCTGGCCTGTTTTGCAGCAGAGCTAAGCTAAGGTTAGAATAGGAATTTGCTTCAAAGTAAGTAAAAATAAAGCTTGAATTCACAAGTATATAAAGAATAAGTTCCATTTGTATGGGTTTAAACACTTTGTACCAGAAATAGAACCACCACAGTTGTGGTGGAGCTTCATGGTGCTGCAGCCTGAGGAGTGCACAAAGTAGTTTGTTCAGGTGCAGCAATGGGTTTCTTTCCATTGCAGTGACAACCAGACAAGCCCTGATGACTAATCCAGAAGTTTGCAGCTGTATTTTCAGCAGGTCACCTGAGGAAAAAAACACCTGTATATGATATATTATATTGTCAGTTACATGTTTGTATCTATAGTTGCTTTCTACCCAGTATTTACTTTTTTTTTAAACTTATTGATCAGAATTATTTAAAACATTGGAGTCATTGCATACAAATGCTGAGAAACACATGCCTTGTACAAGTTCTAAAAAATGAGTTATATTTCTAACAAACTAGGCTTCAGCTCCTATCTGGTAAGTGGAGGTGTGAATTGTGTTTCAGAAGTAACACAGCTGTTCTTTTGCTGAACTTTCCTGATGGAGTCCTCTTTTTAGTTGGAACCTGTGTAATAGTGTGGGCATGCATATCCTTTCTTCACTTGAGCTGTGAANCGCCACAGCAGAGCACTTACAAGTGCTCCTAGCTGTGTCCTCCAAGCACCAATGTTGTGAAGAACCCCCCAGGCAGGACATGCTGGATGAATGAACAGGTGCATTTTCTCTTGCCAGCCCTGACACCTTGCTTAACAGATTCCCCTGGGGTTAATGGCACTGTCACCAGGGCACTGGGGGTGATGCAGTGGAGTCAGCGTGGCACATCCCTGGGGACGCTTCTGACCTGTCTCGCTGCCTTTGAAGAGGAGATAGTGGTGTAACTTGAGTATCACAGGAGGAGATTTAAGGCTAAAATTGTTACACAGCTTCAAGAAGATGGAGTTATCGTATCATCCTTAGATTAGATACATTAATTGTAAAATAGCTTTAGCATGCAGAAATATATTCTAATTTTCTTCTGATAAGATTAGTGAGTTTGTTGTACTGATGCCACCCAGAGACTTCTGTTAATATTGCAAATCTGCTGTTTTCAACTATGGTGTTATTTTATTTGGTTGTTATTGTGGTGGTATTATTGTTGTGGTATTATTATTGCTGTTGTTGTTATTTTGCTAACAGAGTTTCTTCAATAAGTGCTGCTGTGCATATGGTTGTGCTCAGTATTTTCAAAAAGGACACCATGACATGAGGTGTCACATACATACACTATAAACAGTACTGAAACTTTTAATATCTATGTTAATTTTAAAATGAAATCAGGAGGTCCTTATTGTCTTTGGACTTTGTTATTTGCAAAGTTGTATTATTATTATTATTATAGATCACCTCTTAATTTGGTTCTAAACATACCACTCTATTCCTTGTAAGTAATTTCTCAATTTATTTTTCCGTTTACTGTAGCTCTACTTTGAAGTACTGAAGAGTGAAACTTAGGTTAGAGGGAACTTTACAATTTCATTTGAAAGAACTGTAGAGCTCAACCCCTGGGGAGACCTTGGAACAATGTAAACCAAACAAGTCATGGCCTGTTGGGCAGATGCTAAATTTAAAGCAAAACAGAGACAGGTTTCTGGTCTTTCGCTTTTTTAAGTATGAGTATCTAATGTCCTTCTGCCCAGCTCTGATTGTTAACCTCCTTTGTCTTTAAACCTCTTAAAGAGAATTCCTTGACCTCTCTTCTGAGCTGGGTGGAATCCAGTGTGTTTGCTTTGCTGTCGATTTATGGACCACGACAAACTTTGTTTTATATTAAATTGAAGCTATTAACCCTCCCTCCCAAAACCTGAACCCCCCAGGAAAACCCATAACATCCGATTCCCAGCGTGTGAAAGAGAGCTGTAGCCTTCTCAGGAAGATTTTTTTTTTTCAACATCCATCTTTTAGTTCCATGGGAAACTATTTTTCTTGGGAATATTTTTGAGTTACAAGGCCTGCAGATTTCAGTCCTATAACAGCAATGTAAATTTTTTTGGTTGGTTTTCGAAGGGTAAATATGTCTTGAATGTACCAAAAGGATGCAGTGAGTGTTGGCAATCACCTGCTGTCATGACTGTATGTGTTCCATGGTAGTTTTCCCTGGAGAGCTTTGAGTCCCAGACTGATGTCTGCAGATTGGCAAACAACAGATGCCTACTTAGTTTTAAAGGAAAAATAAGTCCAGGCTGAAGGTGTGTTTCAATAAGTCTTCTCAGTATCAGGAGTAAGAGAGAAGTCAATAAAGGGCTTAGTGTTTTACTGTAATTCACATGAAGGCAGGGCAGAGGTGAGGGAGGGGAATGTCAGGAAGGGGAGGGTTAGGATGGGAAAGTGTAGGGATGTTGCTGTTAGTCACCTGTGACCAGCAAACAATACTGTTAGGTTACATGTTGGCAGAGCAGCTTAATTGCCTTACACATTTATTCATCCTGCTGTTGTAGTACACAAAATGTACTGCTGTGTTATTGTATAAAGCTTGTCAGGTTGCATCTGCATGAAAACCATTAATAACTTTAAATTATTACTTCTTACTACTTTATTATTATGATTTTAATTGGAAGAAAAATAATTTATAGGCCTTTAGTAGCTAATTATGATTTTTTTGACTCTAAGGAGATAATTCAAAGCAAAACTAAAAAGTCTTGTTTCACCTATGGGTTTTCAGCTAGATTTCACTGTTTTGGTGAAAAGAAACATAATTATTCTGTTAATTAGTTACATAAGCTTTTATTTTTGCTGCGTACATGGGGTTGGATTGCCTTTTTTAAAATTTTTGCAGGCACTGTTTTTGTTCATTTTCCCTTACAAAAGTGTCATGAAGTTGTAGCTTTATCTCATAAATACTTATTTCTGTGTGACACATAATGCCACTGTGACTCACAAGAGATACAGTTTCAGAGTGTTTTCTGAAAAAGAAGAGCTGTAGCAGCCATTTGCTCTTCCTGACCTTATTCCCTCAAGCAAGAGCACTGCTGAATGCAACAAAGACAGGATAAAATAATTTATATTTTGAAGGGGATTCAGATTTCAGAGAGATTTCTTAGCAAGTCCTCATTCTTGTTCTCTAGCCTGGGCTTGCCTTGCCCTGCCTGGCCCCTTGCTCCAAACCTGGAAGTGGTCTCAGTCACCTGCTTGCTGTACCTTGAAGCTTTATTGTGTCGCGCTGAGACAGCAGGACAAGTGGAAGAGAATTGAGTCTTTGANATATATATATATAAATTTTTAAATAAAAGAGATAAGTAAGTATGTATAAGGCTATATATACAGGCCTGTAAATGTATATGAATGTTTTTCTTCCCTCAGAATCCTGCTGGGTTCTCTGCAAAGCATCTGCAGTAATGGCTGATGGCAGCTGTAATCACAGTTATCTAATATGTGGCCAAATCCCCTTTCCACCCCAGTGTCTGAATCCTGGTTTGAGCACCCATCCAATGCAGATGGAAATCAAGAGTGAATTTAGCTACAAGTGCTGCAGAACATGTACAAACTGGCATTGCTAGCCTGAAATTGCCCAGATGCATACAGGCTGACATTAAAAATGCAGAAGTTACTTTTCTGACACCCAAGTGATTCTATTTCACAATTCCATCTGTTTTTCCAAAGTATATGATGATGCAGCTTCTGCACAGTGCATTTAATGGTTGTCTGCAATGGCTGAACACGTTTTGACTCAGAATAACATTTTTCTCCTGGGCCCATTCCTTAGGAATGGATAGCCCACTTGTGCTAAAACTTTAAATTAGGAACAAATCATCCTGAAACAGGCACCAGACATGGATTATTTCAACTGAGACATTTGCAAAAGCAAAAATCTGCTTGTGAGTGAAGAAGCGAGCTTAGAATGAGTGTTTTTAACCTGAGCTGCAGCTAATGATGCCATTGTCAAAAACTGCACTTCTGCAGCACCCTCAAGGGGGTTAGGTTGGTTTTGACTCCATGTTCTAAATGGTCATGACCGTGAGCTTGACTTTGGTCTTTCAAGTGGCTCTTTCACACCTGTAATCTTCAAATAAGCCCACAGCCCATTGAGCCATACATACCCAGCCCTCTTCACCTTTCATGTAAGTTCCAGCCCACTGCTTTGTGACTACATTAAAAAAAACAAAAACTGAAACAAAAAAGCTTCAATCAATGTCCTGACAATTTCAGAATTCTAGAGAATGAGAGTTTTGTACAACTGGACTTTTTTTTAGCGAGCCATTTCTACCATTTCTATTTCTACAGAAATTTTCTATATTCTATATGTCTATTTTAAAAAATTAAAAATAAAAGATAATTATGCTCTGTTACCACAATATTGTGTTTATTTAGCCAAATTGTTTAATGTCCAGTTAGTGACATGAATGAGAAAAGGATCTACTAGTAATGAAAAAATTTAAAAATTTGATTTGCACCTATTTATGTGTGCTTAAGTTTGAAAGTAGGAACATGTTTGTATTCTGAATACAAGTAATGCCCCTTGCTGATTTTCAGTAATTCACATGCTTGTCTGCCCTGCTTAATGTAGCACTAAATTGGTCTGAGGAAGGAAAGTGAAAAAAAAAAGTTCAAAGAATGTCAAACATTTCTCCTTTTTCATCCCTCATTTCTCAACCCTTTTATTGTGAAAAATGATGGAAAGTCAAACCTGCTTGTTTTCCTCATTGCTTTTCGCTTAATCAGATCCTTTTGTAAAGAAAAGAAATAACTAAGTAGCTATCTAAAAAAACCCAGCCCTCTAGTCCTCAGCTGTTTTAATGCATGGAAATTTAATCTAACTTTACTTGAGTATGTCCCAGTGAATTGCAGTTGTACTGTGGTGTTTTCTGCTTTACCCAAGGAGGAAAAACAATTCAGAACAAAATATGGGTACTTGATTCAAGTCTGTATCAGGTGGCTGCCCTATATATTGCCTGTATTATAAATTGAACAGCATGGTGGTGAAAGTCTCCTATGTTTCCTTAGAGGACCATAAGGAGAAAACTTGCAGATCCACTCGAAATGTCTGCAGATTTAATGGTGACTACCTGACGTACTACACCTATAACATTTATAGTAAAAGTTGTATTTCTTGATTGTTTTTAGAAATTGCCCCTTGGCTACATGTGTTCAAAACAGAAGATGCTGTGGACTTCTCACAGTTAACATTTGACCCAGGACAAAAAGAGCTTATTGCTGGAGCAAGGTGAGAAATCTGTTTTCTTTTTTGTGTTGCACCAGACTGGATTTTGTTCTTTGTTGATAAGCAATATTTAGCCAAATTCCAATATCAGTGTGCTCTTGTGTGACTCCCTTGCTTTCTAGACCCACTAAACTGAATGTTATGTATGTTTATTTCTCTAGTCCCTGAGAACTGGAGTTACAAGATGGACTGCCTGCCTGGCAGCAAGGTTTATAATAGCTTACACTATCCTAATTTTTAGGAGAACTGTCCTGGAGTACAAAATCCTTGTGTGCATCCGGTAGAACAAGCAGGTTCCATATGGCAATGTGACAAAAGTTGCCATTGCATGAAGCTTAGGATGATCCCAAATTTGGCTACACAATGTGGCTCTTTGTGTTGGGATGTTTCTAATAATTATTCACTCCAATGCCAGGAGCGATCTGTTAAAGACTGCAAAATTAGTGGGAAAGTTGGTGGTAGTCACTATTTGCACAGTAGGAGAGCACTCTGCAAGCTGTGATCAACAGTGACACTTAGATGTCAACATTGAAGCAGTGGCAGTCCTTGAACACTATTTTTTTTCCCTCTTAGCATAAGGGGTGTAGTAAAACATCTTGGTTGGCCAAAAATGTAACCATCTAAACTTATTATTCACACCCACCTTCTGAATATATTTTACTTTTGAATTAACAAAACAGATAAATTTCACTTATCTGTTAGGTTTAGCATCGGAATATATTTCTGTTTCCCAGTTTGCTTCTTAGATGAAAATGAGGTTCAAAATACAGAGTCATAAAAGGCACTGCAAGAAAACTTTTTTCCATGGACCAGTGGAAGTTGCTCATCTACAGGGGAAAGCTTTCTGAGTGTGGCAATAGGCATGTGTGTGTGTGTATATTCATATATCTTTGGTCCACATGACGTGGGGTCTTCTGTGCCTTCTGGATGTTGGTTTTTCAATTCTGTAAGCTACCCAATGAAACAAGGTGTGATGTTGTCAACTGCTGCTACTCTGTAAGGACTATCATCCTCATTTGTCTGAGCCTCTCCCCAGGCCCCAGACCCATGGAAATGCGTGTTGGATTATGCACTCTGTACAGATATTCCAATAACTGTTCAAAAAAAAAAATAATACTTTTCCCTCTTTCCTCTCTTATTTTATTCTCTATACTGTCTATCTGGAGTCCAAATCTGTGCAAAAAATAATCTCATTTAAACCAGTGCTTTTGATGAAGCTTTTTAAATCACTGTGGGATGAGCTTGGGATGATTTTGTTGAATAAGCAGTGACTGCAAAAAAAAATTCAACTGTTAATTCTGCTTTTTGCTAAAGATCCCATACATCAAAAGATGTATTTTTCCTAAAAGTCAATGATGCTTCAGGGCTTTATATCTCTTGTTCTGACTGAAATTAAAAAATAATTCAAGGTTATTAAAATTATAACAACAGTTTTGTTTCACGCAGTTCAGTATAGTTGGCTGTTACTTGTTCATAGAAGGCATTGATTTTCCCTTTCCTTATTCTGCATTTCCATTCTAAATTTTAACCTTTCTGGTCTTGTTGTGTTTGGCCACGGAAATCTTCCTTTAGAATACCTAAACTTGCCTGCAGTTTTCTCTAATTGTATGTATTATTGATATCAGTACATCCCTTTCGCTACACACCTTTCTGTTCTCTAGGCATTGTGCCCCATGAGTCACTGTACATCATGGGGTCCTAGATCAGAGACTGGCAGCCACTTGTCAGGGTGCTGTAGTCCCAACACTGCAAGTGTCGATCACACTGATAATCTTACTGATTACACACCTTCTGCACGTAGTCTCCACTGCAGGTAGACTGAATCCATTCATTGTGAATCACAGAATTTACAGAATCACTAGGTTGGAGGAGACCTTCAAGATCACCGAGTGCCATATCCAGTCTCTTATTAAACTCATCCAGGGATGGTGACTCCATGACCTCCCCAGGCAGACAACTGCAGTACTTTATCATCCTTTCTGTGAAAAACTTTTTCCTAATATCCAACCTATATTTCCCTTGCAGCTTGAGACTGTGTCCTCTTGTTCTGTCTGTTGCTGCCTGGAGAAAGAGACCACCCCCCTCCTGTCAACAACCACCTTTCAGGGAGTTGTAGAGAGTGACAAGGTCACTTCTGAGTCTCCTTTTCTCCAGGCTAAACACCCCCACAGGGTTGTGTTCCAAGCCCCTCACCAGCCTTGTTGCCTCCTCTGGATGTGCTCAAGTGTCTCAAGGTCCTTCCCAAACTGAGGGATCAGAACTGGACACAGCACTCAAGGTGTGGCCTCACCAGTGCTGAGTACAGGGGAGGGATGGCTTCCCTGCTCCTGCTGGTGACAGTATTCCTGATACAGGCCAGGATGACCTTGGCCCTCTTGGCCACCAGGGCACACTGCTGGCTCATGTTCAGCCAGCTGTTGAGCAGTACCCCCAGGTCCCTTTCTGCCTGGGCATTGTCCAGGCACACCATCCCCAGCCTATAATCAGGTCTACTCTGATCTTGATTGGTAATACATGTAGTCAGTTTCTTCAAATTGTTTCTATTTGCCAATGAAGGTAATCAGTGAGTAATGTCTCCCTGTCCTTATGCATCTTTTGTTTTATTTTCTTTTCCTGCCCAGTTGAGGAGGGAGTGATAGAGCAGTTTTGATGAGAACCTGGTCTTCAACTTGGTTGAAGGATGGCCCACTCCATCCTTGCACCTTCAGGATTCTGCTTTAGTAATTTGGTGGTATTCCAAACGAGAGAAATGATTTTTCACAGCCAGAAGCTGTGTTTTGGTTCATCTTATGTTCATAATTGGCTTTTTCCACCATACTGAATTTAATGATCCCAAATTTCTCTGCCTTAGAAATCAAACAAAATACTTATTGTGAAAATTTGATACTATTGGAAATTTTTAAATCCCTTTTCCATTATTGATATTCATGGCAGGTGACTCTTTTTCATTTGTCAAGTTCTACAGCCTCTAAAGATATTTATGATTTGTCTTATTGAGAATCGTAGCAAAAATCCCAACTGGGATCCAGACTGCATTCCTGTTGGAAGTTGCCAATGTCATGCAGCTATGTGGAAAGACAGATATGATTCTATGATACCCCAAAATGTGCCTCCCAGAGTGATTGAGAGCTTTTGATCTCTTTGCACAAGGTTCTTTGGAGACTTTAAATTGTGCTAGTGTGCAATATTCTGTTTATTTATGCTTGAACAAGATTTAATGAAATTAATTGGAATGTAAGGAAGGGCTGCTAAAAGGCAGATGAGAAGAGGGTTGGAAATGTGGTGCAGGATAACAAGGCCTGAATGTGTGGACAGCACCTGCCCATAAATCCATCAGCAGGTGCACCTAGAAAAGGATGTAGCAGTATAAATGGAACAGCAGTGTTGACAGAAAAACAGATAGTTCAAGTTGGCCATGAGTAATTTAGTCAATTTAGTAATTTAGGAATGAGTTTTTCACATTTTGCTGAGGCAAACAAAATTAGAACAGAAATAATTTTGATATAGAGGTCTTCAAAAATATGGAAGGGACTTTATAGTATTCACCATAGCAGACAATAACTGGGAAGTTCATCCTATATTGCTGAGTTTAGTCTTGCTTGTCCAGTTTGGGAAATAAAGGTGGTCTTCTGATGTCTGTGGGTATCCTGTTGCTGTGCAAAAATAGATGGTTTACAATTGTATCTGTCTGCCTCTCCTTGCCCTCAGCTTCCTCCGGTTGTCTTCCACTCCTTGTGAGAAGGTTATAACTGGTTGGCAATTTTTTTTTTTGTTTTGCAAAACATCCAGTTCTCCTATAGATATTGAGTTGATTAAGCTGGAGTCAGTGTTGTAGCCTTTTTTCAGTTTCCTTACACCATCAGCAGCCATCAGTGAGTGGTACCACTCCAATGCTAGTATGTGCCTTCACATTAATCATGCAATCCATGCTCCCGTGAAACTGTATCTTTTAAATGTGCCCCAGGCATTTTTTTTTAATATTGTATGTGACCTGGCAGATAAAAATAAATGAGTTCTATTGCAATCTGAAACCTTCTTGGGAGTTCATTTGTTTTCTTAGAAAAAAGCCAACCCATATGGCAGGGCAGAATTTACTTTTATAATTAAGTGGCACCAGCAAAGGATTACTCTCAGGGCATTAGCTCCTCAGTAAGCTCAAGGAAATGAGAAACTACTTGTTTATCTTATTCTGACAAATTCCAATAAAATATTCAGATGAAATATTTTTCTGTGTGTTATTTGGTGGACTGATTTAGCATGTAATAAAATATTCTTGTGATTTCTGCATTTTGAAATACAGAAATGTAGGCTTAAAGAGTCATGGATTTTTCCAAGAACACCCTTGTCTTCTTTGCTGTGTGAAAGTGCTTTGCCATATGTTTTTTTGGGAAGGTCAGTTAAAGAGGGAGAAGACCAGATTAGGGGAAGGATACAACAATCTGTGAATTGCCCAGACAAATTGTGTATTGAGTTTTTTTCTTCCTCATCTCCTGACAATGTACATAGCACTTAGCAGCTCTAGTTTTGATAAACCAAAAATTGCTAAAAGTGTTTAATCCATTTTGGCTAAATGATAGTCGACAAAAAGTATGTCTGAAATCCAGTAGTTAAGGGCAATATTTTCATTTTTCTTCTTTTTTGGTGACTTTTTATTCTGTTTTCTCAGTGGTTTTATTCAAACCATATGAGAAGAATTATGTCTGTTTTTAAAGATAAATGAAGTTATCCTCTTTTCTCAAGCCTCCTATGCTTGAAATTTTGAACTGATAGCAGCCTGGATTGAGTTCATTCCTAAAATGTGTAGTGTTTTTTTATTCAAGTTGGGCTATTCTTTTAAATGATATAGTTAATATCAGAAATAGGTCTCAAACCTATCCAACTTTCTTTTTAATTGAATTATACATACTTAGATATACCTTACCTTTTTTTTTTTTACACAGTATATCCTAGTAGTGGTGGCTTTCTCCTGTATGTTCTTCTTCAAGTTAATTAAACTTGGTTTTTAGGATTATGCCTTGCTTTGAGGTGGCTTATTGCCTCAGTCACTCCTTATCTCACTGATGAAGGACTGCAACAGAATGGCTTCTCCCTTAATTAGATGTGTGTTTGGGAACATTAATTTGAGCCATTACCACTACTTGCCATAATAACAGAAAGCCAAATTAAAGGATTCGTTAGCAGTGTCTTAAGGATCTCTATAAAGGAATAAATAACTACACAGGTTTGCTTTTTACTGTTGTCTGCTCCCAGCTGGAGAATCTGAGAGCTTCTTGTTAATAAGGTGCTCTGAAGGCTACAGATACAGGGAGAATATATAGGCAGAGGGAATTGGTGCTCTATTCTTTCAACATCCATCTGGGTATCACTGCTCATTTAACACTTGGCTCAGGGTAATCAATGTCTGACCTTCCACTGACTGAACTGGGCTAATCTAACCCCATCTAATCTAAAGTATAGTTTCATGCTAAACCTGTGAGAAATTATCATCTAACTGCTACAAAAGGAGGGAGGTCTTCTCCTCCCTGCTCCTTGTCTTTCCTACCTTGCTAACAGGTTCCTGAATATTTTCTAAAGCTTCATATGTCTCCTGCTCATGCCTGGTTCCACTCTGCAGTTTTCTCCTTCTTTGCACTGATGCTGGTAACAGTCTGGTTGCAGAGTGGTACTAGGCAATTCACGAACTCCACAAAAGTACTTCCTGTTCTTGTTCTGGTTTGATGTCTTGGCATTTTAATTAGAATAGCTGACATGGTGCATCGTCACAGAAGCCCTGGAGTTGACTCAGAGTAAGAACAAAAGAGAAATGACCTCTTTTTAGGGGTAAATGGAACTTTTGTCATTGTCATTTCAATTATTAAAAAAAGAAAAAAAAATATCCAAACTTGGGATACTTTAGACTCTTTGCCTGCTCCCGCTGACCTTTCTGGCACCCCACCTCCCACAACTCAAGCAAACTTTATGTGCCCAAGTTGGTTGCTGTTGTAGGAGACCACAAAAAGTTCAAACTGTCTACAATTTCTGGTTTTAAGCCCATTTCCATGGTTGTGGGTCATTTGGATGAGATGTAACAGCAAAGTTTAAATATAATTTCAAATTAATCTTGAAAAGAAACAGAAGATTAATATATTGAACAATGAAATGGTAACAAGGCCACATTGAATTTCCATGGCCCTTGATGTGAGTGAATACTGTATATTATATGTAATATCTGCCAAAATATAAAAATGGGGGCATGTACTTTGACATGTGTAGCAGCAATAAAAAAGTATTAAAGATTTGGCTAGCCACAGTTATGAAATACAGGATTAATATTTTGGTTGAGCTGGTATTTCAGGATAAAATTGTATCCAACAACAGCTTACTAAATAAATAGCTCAATAACCTCACAAACTCACCTGGACTAAAACATAATACTCAGAAACGTCCGTGACCTGCATGCCTTGGAGGCACACGGGTGTTAAATGTTGCGAGGCCATTGCCAGCTGGGGAGAGCTTGAGTGCTGTGTGTGAGAAGTCAAGGCCAACAGAGAAAGATGTTAATGGAAGTTTGAGATGACATGCCATGACTTCAGGAGGAGGGTGACCTCCAGAGCTGCAGGGGCACCTGGTACTTTTCTGCTTTTTCTGGAGAAGCCCATGGGAAGAAATATGTAGAAGTGACATCTGGCTGTTGTTGAACATCTGTGCAGGAGTGCTGTGTTCTAGGATCTTCAGCATAGCTGGGGCTGTATGAGGAACCACAGGGATTCAAAGTAAGATTTACTAATCCAGAGGAGAAAGCATCAGAG
>WBNQ01006790.1:0-13014 GCA_013401375.1 Spizella passerina | reverse complement strand
AGATTTCAATTAAAAAATCTCACAAGGTAAGACCACAAATAAAAGCAGGGCCATGGGGTAATTCAGGCTGAAAGGGACCTGAGGAAATCATCCAGCCCAGCCTCGAGCTCAAAGCAGGGCCATGGTCAGAGCCCACCAGGAGAGGGTTCCTTAATTCCAGTCACAGATACAAGGACTGCAATACAGAAATTCAGAATTTCTGAAACTCCAAATTCCTCAAATAAGATACAATTCATTTATACATTGGGTAAGAAACCAGTTTGGTTTCATTTCCCAATTTAATGCAGTCATCTGCCACTACAAATCCCTATATAGAAAAAGTGAAGACAAACCCTAACTTATTGGAAATCCATATCATTGAGGCCTTTCTTTCTCTCTTTACACTAATTTTAATTCAAGGTGTACATTCTGAATTCAATACAAACTCTATTGACTTTATGCAATGACCATGTTGACTTATTCTTGTAGGATTATCTGTAATATTCATCAATGTTGAGTCTGACTGGTTTACAAATTATTGGTTAATTCATCTTCAGATCACTCCTCAGAATTACCTGCCATAACATCCTCAAATATCTTAGAAAATATCCATTAAAAGTTGTGATTCCAAACTCACTGTGGAAGCTAAGCAGAACACAGTAATTAAAATTTGCCCCCTTTTATTCTGTATAAGGCTTTTCTTGTGATGAAAATGTGGTTAAATTCCTCCAAGAACTAAAACCCAACTCTCTACAGCAGAGCCACTGCCATCAAAAGTCTTCAGTGTGAATTCTTAGAGATGGAAATCCATCAGAGAGTGTCAGGGAACCTTCACAGCACATGGAGCTGCAGTCTTTTAAACCAGCACATATGCACTGCTTAATTAGTGTTAATATTAATTGTGCATCTGTTCTCTGCTATTTATAATAGCAAATATATAGCATTATATAATGCAAAAACACACAAAACAAATGCAAATATCCTTGCATTAAATGCCATGATTACTGTCATCACAAGTCTATGCAATGCTGAAGAGAGCATGGAGGTAACTTTGTGTTAAAATTCTTTATGGAAAAGATAAAATTTATGTATTGAAACCCAGAACTGTGAGTTTTATGAGAAAGCTGTATAAAACTGACTACCATAGATGACAATGAACTATATAAATTGTTAATGGTTCAGATAACCATTAGCTGGAATTATGTTTGAAGCATTAATGAAGGCATAAAAGGCACCCCAAGCTAAGACACCCATGCTTAGAAAGTTTAGTATCAGCTGCTCTGAGCTTGCCAAAGATTGCAAAATAAGATTACCTGTCATAGTCTTGGGACAAAATCTGTAATTTAAGGCCTCCAATCTGTAAAATCTTAATTCCTACACTGGTTCAAAGAACCAGTTTTTATTTTGTGAAAGGCGGGTTGCTCCCATCTCACATAAAACACCCTGTCCTTCCCATTCATATTTAGAATATTTTGAAAATTCTCCATCTCTCCAATGAAAATTGGTGGATATCCAGTCAAAAGAATAACTTCAGCTTTTCTAAATTTGAGTTGTCACTGATCTCCAAATCCTTTGGTGCCCACTGTGGTTTCTGTCACTGCTCTCCCTATCCTGACCCACAGCACAAACACATTATTTTTACAACTCCATTCTTTCACCATTTACAAAGCCCCACTGACTTTTCTGTTGCATCAAATATAAACTTATCTTCACTACAAGTCTTTCAGAACAGGAATAATTCTCTAGCAGTAAGAAGGCCACTAAATGGGGAATATTGAGGAGGATAAAATTATCCTCACCTTGCTGCTCCATGGAGAGGCCGAGTTACAGCAGAAATATCACTTTTTACACAGAGGGATCACTGACCTTTCAAAGTTCTGCACACTCTCTCATTTTTCCTTACTCTTGATTAAATGGCAGGAAGGCAATTTAATAAGAACAAAAAAAAAAAGTCATATTAATGCATTAAAGCTCATAAAAATGCAGTGAAAGCAGGTAATCCCCTGCTATAATGTAGAGAGAAAAACCAGAGCCAAACCAAACAAATATATACCCAGCACAAACACACCAGATTCCATCCAGCAACAGATAGTTCCAAATACTGAAAAAAATTAAATCCAATACTAGAAAATTTAAAAAGTAAAATTATAAAAAGTTAGGATCTTTTTATAATTTTACTTTTTAAATTTTAAAGTTAGTCACTATGATCACTGTCACAGGCACTGCAGGGTTCCTTTTTGTAGAGCCATTTTGTGATCCTCAGACCAACAATTTTCCCATGTGTATATTTAGTTCTCATGCTAAGAAATTCTGCAGATATTCCCATAACCAAAGGCACCATCACTGAAATGACCAATAGCAATTATAAACCTTTTCTCTCACATTGTCCTCATTCCACAGCCTCACTTTGGCTTTTTATTCCCTAATGAGACTGCAAACAATTTGGTTTAAACCAGTCTGTTCTTCCAGCATCCCCATCCCAAAGTGTCTTCTGGTTTCTCAACAAAAAACTCAAAATTTCAGGATGATCAGCTATTTTCCATTAAAAATGTCATTTTGCTCAGTGTTTACTTTCCTCCCAAAAGTTTCAGTGACAAATTTTAAGCAAGTTAAAACAAACTGAGAACACAAATGAAGACATTCACTGAAGACTGGTACCTTTTTTCTTTTAAAACTTTCTATAAATAACAATAACCTGTGCCAGTTTTGACCATATCAGCGTTAATGACCGCACAAGAAATTTGTATTTCTATGAAAATACAAAATATAAGTCCTTTGCTTTTCTTGATTAAAATGTTTCAGGCAGCAATCTTTACAAGCATAAACTTTCTTTGATGATCTTCCAGTCTGCCACCATGTACAGATGGTGAGTTATAATGGGGGGGATCATATACTAATTTGAGACATTTCCAGCTCAGATCATGAATCAAAGTGCTGGCACTCCATAACGAGAGATCGATGATGTTTTTGTAGAAAAACCCTATAGAATTCTATAAATAATGAGTGTTTAGTGGGATGTGCAGGCAACAGAGAACAAATTACATTTTCTCCAGAGGGGTCTTTAAAACCCCTCCTCAAATGTGATAAATGTATTGTGATGGAAAACACTACAAATGTTAAAATGCTGTGCAGCATAATGTGCTGGTAAATCAGAATCCAGAGCTTTCACTTTCTTCTGTTTAATGGTTAAGCAACCATTTCATCAAGACCTTTTCTCTTGTTACAGTAGCAGTGGGTCATAGCCAGCATTTCTCAGGGTTTTACAGATGGCAGCAAAGAAAATAATGCCTTTATTCCCAAAGGATCAGGATATTTAACATAGCTGTAGTTTGTTGTAGCTCACTGTGTGTGAAACACGTGAATATCTTCACCAACTCGTTACACCTTGCTCCAGAGTGATGAGGTAATGGTCTTCAGCTAAGGCACCATCTGGGAGTCCCAGAAATAGCTTTAATTACTGAGCTGCACTTCCTGCTCTTGGCAGGAGGGAGGGCACAGCCAGGCTCGGGGCCAGCTGGAGGCTGGACATTTGCAACACCAGGGAGAGATCCTGGACATTTGCAACACCAGGGAGAGATCCTGGACACCTCCAACCCCAGGGACAGAGCCCGGACATTTCCAGCACCACGGACAGATCCTGGACACCATCTTTGCCTTGGACACCTCCAACACCACGGACAGATCCTGGACATTTCCAACACCAGGGAGAGATCCTGGACATTTGCAACACCAGGGAGAGATCCTGGACACCTCCAACACCAGGGACAGAGCCCGGACATTTCCAGCACCATGGACAGATCCTGGACATTTCCAACCCTAGGGATCGATCCTGGACACCTCCAACAGCAGGGATAGATCCTGGACATTTCCAACACCAGGGAGGGATCCTGGACATTTGCAACACCAGGGACAAATCCTGGACATTTCCAACACCAGGGAGAGATCCTGGACACCATCTTTGCCTTGGACACCTCCAACACCAAGGACAGAGCCTGGACATTTTCAACACCACAGACAGATCCTGGACATTTCCAACACCACGGACAGATCTTGGACATTTCCAACACTAGGGATAGATGCTGGACATTTCCAACGCCAGGGATAGATCCTGGACACCATCTTTGCCTTGGACACCTCCAACACCACGGATAGATCCTGGACAGTCTCCTTGCCCTGAACACCTCCAGCCCCAGGGGTAGAGCCTGGAAATCCTTCTGGCTTCTAATCCGTGGGTTTCTGCCACCTCTGCAGCTGGGAGGTGTTTGGGGTGACCATAGAGAAACTGCAAATCCACATCCTCTCTTCTACCTTGCAAACTTCACCTCCCTTTTCTTCAACAAAACAACCAAGCCTTGACCTTGCTCTGGTCAGTCTCCCCTCCTCTCACTGTTACAATAATCCAGCAAAGGAGGAGACAGAAAGAAAAACAGAACTCAGAAAACTTAGAGACAGAACAACTCAATTACTTCTTCACAGAGAGAAACTTCAAGCACAACTTGCTCATTAATCTTGAAATGGCCCCTAAATCATTAACACCATCAAAGGCCTGAGAGAACACCCAGGTTTTACCCAGAACTAGAAAACAAAGTTTGAGCCTCCAACCAGGGAGGCAATTCCTGGCTTAAGGATGTTTTCTTTAGTGTTTCCAATATAGACATCCCAACATACCAGTAAAAAGCCCTTATAACTCTTAGATCTTGGCCTTGGTCCCAAAACACTTACATATTCAAGCAGGAAAAGAACATGTGGGAAATGAAAAAATCTTTTCTACCATTTCAGCATTTGATTCAAAACCTGTCAGTTTTAAGTCCAAGAATTTCCTCTTATTCCACACTCCCTTTCTCTAGAAATGGAAGTGTCTGTTGAGAGGGACAGGGCACAGGCAGGGCCAGCCTGAGATCTGTGTTTGCTGTTTCCTGTGTGCTCTGCCTCTCCCTCTCTGGCTCCAGGTGCCTCTGCCCCTCGTGCAGGAGAATCCTGGCCCTCATTACCCAGCCCTGTGAGCTGTGCACAATTAACACCAGAGCACCGACCTCCAGGACAGCCTTTACAAATTCACATTTTCAAACTGCAATGGGAAAAACCCTGATGTTCTCTTGGAGCAGAATTTTATCAGAGAAAGCTTCTGTGAGACGTGCAGGCTCCCTGGAGCTCCTCTGCAGGGATGTGCTGTCAGTCCAGCCTGCAGTGCCTCACAATTTCAAATACTCAGGGAGGTTCAGAGTAAATAACTGGTGCCTTTCTATGCCACCATAAATCAAGGCAAATAACAAATAAAAATAATGTTCTGCTTCACAGAGGTGAAGTTCTTTATACTCTTCTAATCAGCTGTAACTCAGAAAAATATGAATGCAAAGACCAACTCTGTGTCTAATGCCTCCAGAAGATTTAAGTGGGGAAAAGAACAGTGGTAACCAATAAACAAGATTTACCTGCTTGCTGTATGGCAATGTTATTTAATGCACATCTGTGTTTGGAAGCAGAGGAACACAACATCCTTTCCCTGGCTCTGTCAAGGTCATTCTGCTCAGACAGGAGTGGCCCAGAGTCACACAGTTACTTTGGAGTTATTGAAAAGCATCGATGCTAATTCATCTAAATGAACACCTATTCTTTTTGATTTATTTCTGGAAGGGACTTCGTCAACTTGGAGGCTGCAGCAAGTCAATAAATTTCATCAGCACTTATAATCTCTTGGCATGGACTGAAAAGGAAAGATGAGGTGACAGAACAGAGTCAGGAATGTGAAGGTGTTACAAATCTACCCATCCTACCTGCCCTGATAAAAACACACACACGCTCAGTTTAGCAGTCGTGAATTTTGGTGTCTTTGCTTTGCTAGGCAGAGAAACTCATGGGATCTTCTCCTCTCCTTGCATTTCTGAAAACACAGCAAGCCAGATGCAAAATTCAGGAAGTTAATGAATTTTAAAATCAACTTACACTAGAATCAGTGGTTTATATCTATAGCTCTCTATGTGTATTTACACAGGAAGGTAGAAATATACCAAAGCACGTACACTTAGCAATGAAAATATTTAAATTAATAGTCTTAGTTTGTTCTTACTGAATCCCAAGCTTTGTTCTTTTCTCATGGAAGAAATTAAATTTTACACAATAAAAAATAAACATTTACTTAGGAGTATCTCTCCACGTATTGGCAAATGCAACATTTTTATTTTTCCTTTTTTACTTTGTTTAAACAATTGCTATTTGCCAGTCCCAGGACTTCCACTCTAGGGACAAAAATCTCTCATTGTGAGTGGCCATGAGCTGAACACTCTGGTTACTTATCACAGTATTTTGCTCATCCTCAGCAAAACAGGAAACCACATTTGTTTAGTGGGGAAGGAGTAGTGAAGGCCATAAGAAAGCACTGGGGGAGTGTCTTTATTAGTGCTGCTATTACCAGAACAGTACTCAAAAGAATTTGGGGAATTTATTTCATTATGTCCTGAATAATTTCGTTTAGAGCATGCTCCCAGACACATTTGCACAGAAAAAAAATACCATTACATATTTTATAACAGAAGCAACATGAACTAAATAATGCACAGGACATTCTTATCATTGCTGTTACATCGATTTTGATATTTGGTATTTATTTTATCATTCTGGAGAGCCTGCAGGACAGAACAACACAGGAAAGGGAAGAAAGGAAATTAAAGTTATGCTGATGGGCAATAAAATTCTGTGTGGGGGACTAAAATGCTGTTATTCCACACAGCAAAAATGTTGTTTAACTTCAAAAACAGCAACAGCCCTTGCATAACTCATCTCTTCAATAAAATTCAGATCTAAAAGGCCTTCACATTCTGTCCTCACTATAAGGGTCAGATTCTTTGACAGCTTAGAGCACTTTGCATCTAAAATTCACTTTAATGACTTTTTAATCACTTTGTACTACTAAGTACCTTTGTATTTCTAACCAACAGCAACCAAATTAAGGAACAGAAACAAAAAAAAACTATATTGAAAAACACATTACTGAGATTGCTAATTCACTGGATCTGTTCCAAGTTACTAGGGTTGACAAATTGCAAATAAATGAAGGTTTACAAATTTTTGTAAAGATCAGAAGCAGTTGTACTCAGCACACAAATTTGGAATTGCACCTCTACCTGCCCCAGAGATATTTTATCAATTAAAAATATAAGACAAAAATATAAAGACATTTTAATACGTGGAAGGAATAGATGTACAACATGCACGTGGCATCCAGAAGAGTTAATATACAGTTACTATTATATTTAGACATTAAAAAATTATCTGCTTGGAACAGGTAACTAACCCAGCAATTACACATACATATTTAGGTTGGACATTTGGCTTTCAAGTTAATTAACCAGCAAAAAAGTTAACCTGGGGTGTCAGCAGGAAATATATTTTAAAAATCTTGATACATTAGGAACACAAAGCAGAGCAGTCTGCTTCAAGGCTCTGATCAATTTAATTTTTTAATCACTGTCTCATGCATTCATTCTATTATTCATACTCCTGATGCATTAATCCCAAGATGCACCTGGGAAGGTGCTGGAATGTTGGTGTGCTAGCTCTGGAGGAGGTGAGGGATATTTATTTGGGAAGGTTTGTGGTAAATAAATCACTGAGCAGTTTATGTGCCCTGGTTGGGATGTGCAGAGCTCCCTGTGCCCTCCCTGCTCAGGTTCAGCTGGATGCACATTACAGATGTGACACATCCCAGGAAATCCCTGCAGCCCTGGGGCTGCTTCTGAGCACCCCCAAACTCACTGAGCATCAGCTCCAAAGCTCCTGAACTCCAAGTTTTCATCTCTCTTGGAATCACAGTGCCTGCAATCCATAAACATCCATTTTCTGTGTCCCACTCAGAGTCCCTCCACCCTCTCACTGCAGGTCACTGTGGGACACTTCCCTCCCATCTGCTGGATCCAGCAGAAACTGGATAAATTCTGGGCACATGGACATCTCTGCTCTGCAAATTTACTGCAATTCCTTTGTTTTTCCAGCCTATGTTTGGGGAAAGCCAGCTGAGATGTATCTGACAGCCTCTTCATTTTCCAAATGGGTGAGGATTTGAAATGTGGATTTGAAACCAGGATATCAGAAGTGCCAATGAAGTAAACAGGTTCATTAGACCTTCAACCCAACCCAAGCTGCTAAAAGTGACATTTTCTTTTAGTCCCAAAATCCTCCTGCAATTTATCACAATCACCTCCTCCTCCTCTCCTCTCTCCCTGCTTATATTCAGAATTCTTCAAACCACATGGACTGTATTTTGGATTCTCAAAAAACTTTTACAAAACTCAGGCCAAAGAAAGACTGGGTGCTAAGGGACTTTTCCACAGTTTATCAAGAATAGATTTTGATGCAGGTCATGATTATGATCTTTCCTTTATTTGCCACAGGAGTGGGAGATAAAAGACATGTACCTCATACAAGCACTCGCCCCCTCATCAACTAAAAAATAGTTTAAGGTTTTGTAAGACCTTTTTTCTGCAATTCTTTCTCTAAAACCCAATTTCTGAAGAAAAAGCTATGATATGCTTATGATTTATACATAGTGCTTTTTATACAAATTGTAAATAAAGGTTTGAAAATTTTCTGATTTTCTCAGTTCAGCAAATGCAGATCAAGCTAAATTATGAATTAGGAATTCCAAGATTCTAATCTTCTTACAAAATTTTTTGATCTCCCAAAGGGGAAGCAACTAAAAGCTTGGAGCAATTTGAAAATTAAGAGAGATAAATGTAGTTAATGAAGTCTGGAAAAAGAATTATTTTAATTACCACATTTTATGTTTTGCCATTCATTAATCATGTCAACTAAGTGAACCAAATGACTTTTTTATTAGATATTAAAATACTTCTTTTTGCTTATACAGGTCCATTGCAGGTGATTATTTAGTTTCAAAGAATTTAGTGAGCAGCCTCCAAGACACAGATTAATGATGTGAACAGCTTCAGTATTTTTCCTTCAGAAAGCAATGAGGACTCATCATCCTCTGCAATCTGGCTGCTGCTGGGGGTTCTTGCACAATTTGCCACCCAAATTTAAAACCTTTGATCTGCAAGCCCTCCAGGTACTGCCATTGTGAAACAGGAGTCACTGAAATTTCGAGTCCTGCTTAGTCCCTTTCACCCTTTCAAAGGCCTCATGTACACACAGAGACCTGTGGTTGGAGTATAATTGCAGATTTTATGTGCTAAAAATGAAGTAACAAAATGCTACTCAAGTTGGAGGCACCTGTGTGGGACCAGCTCTGCAAACCCTCCCTGGGGGAAGGAGGAGGCAGCAAGAAAATCTGAGATGATTTTCACTTTCACTGGAGATTATCCACATGAGAACAAGGGCCAGAACACAAAGTGATGCAGAGCAGGACCCACCACTCCCTTCCCTGTCCTCATCACCCTCCAAACCAAAGATTGAAAGGCAAAGTCGTGGCCAGAGGCTGCCCAGCCATAATTCATCCTCCAAAGCCCTGTCACTCAGAGCACTTAAATTGAAAAATTCATCTTTCAGCAGATTCCTTATTGAAACTACAGTGACAGATCTGGATTTTGCATCCCTCCTTCCACTGGTTCAGGTCTCTTTGGGTTATTTTAGGGGAAGGAGCTACATTGCAATTTGAGATGACAAATTTATAGCCCTGAAATGCACATGAAAGGAAAAGTGCCCCCATGTTTACCACAGGTGTTCAAGGTGTGCTCACCACCCCCACAGGCAGGTCAGGGACAGTTCAGGGGACACAAACAGGGCTTGTCCCACCTGCTCACCTCTCTGGGCTTTTTCTGTTAATCCATGGATCCTTTTATTCCAGCCAAGCAAACCTCTCCAGAAATCAAGGGGTTGAATCATTCCCTACACAACCAAATCTGACACAGAGCAAATTCCTCTGCCCATAGAACAGTGGGCAGCAATAGGTCACGCTGAGGTGAAGGCTCAATATTCCATTATAATAAAATAATGCCAATACTTAGTGTGGCCTTCCATCTCAGAGAATTTTAGAAGCAATTATTAATCTTCATCCTTTGCTATGAACCTGCTTGGACTAAGTGAATAAATTCAGTATTTCTTTCTTTTTGCATTTCAATGTCTTAGAATTGACTTCACAATGGTATTAGTCTGGTGGAGAAGCAAAGACTGTAAACCAATAAAAGGTATTATTTTTATAGATATTTTAGGTCTTGTAGGTTTTAAAGCAACACTACTGAAGACCAGAGAAACCCTAAGTTATAAACACTGTCCTGTGTAGGTTTTACCTGTCACATAATTTTTGATATTGAATACTGAATTCTAAGAAAGATAATTATGGAAATACCAGCATGGAAAATAGCTCAGTAACCCAGTAAAGAAGGGAAATAAAAATCCTGCAAAATCAAATTCTTATTTGTAGCTTTAAAAATGCATATAAATTATTTTTTGTTATTCAAGAACTGGAAGAGAGGTAGGAATAAAAAGTGGCAACTGCTGTTTGTATGAGATTTCAAAGATAATTCCACATTTTGAGAATAAGGAATTGAATTTTCTCTAAATGATAGAACAAGCAACAGTAGCTTAATTTCCTTGAAACAGACAGACACACAAACCCCAAGCATTATATTTCAAAGAATTTTAATTAAATCCATATAACAAAAAAGAAATGTTTCACATCTTAATTGAAAAATCACCAGCTAGAGAACGGAGCCAGTGAAGCTGTCTGGTGAGCCCTGAGATATAATTGAAGAAAAGAATAAATGAGAATATTTCAAATGGTCTCACTAGTCAGCAAGCAGTGTAAATACTGCAATCCAAATAAAGTCTGAGTGATTAAGAGAAGAACTAATTTCCACTCTATTGCTGCTTTGCTTTGAGAATTATTCCCCATCCTTGAGACCCCTGAGTGACCACAGGAGTCCCTGACACCCCCCAGGAGCCATGAGGCTCGTGCTGGCTGTGGGGTGAGCAGAAATTCCCTCTCTCTCTGCAGATTTTATCTGCAGCACAGAGCCCCCACCTTCCCAAGGGTCCTGGGAAAGCACATGGAAAATCTCAGAATCTCTGCTGGTCAGGATGGCCCCAAGATGTGTTAGAAAGTCTCTTTTCAAGCCCAGCAGTCAAAGGAGGAGTCAGGATTCTTCAGCTGTGATTTTCAAGGCTGTTTAGTTTCTCTTATCTAATAAATTCTCTTATCTAATTCATTCTTTCTCTGGCCTGCTGAGATCTGTCCAGCAGGTCAGTCTGAGGCTCACTGCCCACCCTTGGGCTGGTGTCAACATTTTCAGGGCTACCTGAAACAGAGGCCAGACAAAATTAATAGAATAAAAGCTGGTATATTTTGGGCAGATGAAGCACCCCCAGGGGCTACACNTTCACTGCAATAAATTCACTGTCATTCTGCTTAAACTCTTTTGACTTGTAGTTCTTCACATAAAGGTTGGTAATTGTTTTTTCCAAGGGCTAAATCAAAGGCAGAGGTGTTTTTGACTCCATGCCAAGGTCTCCAAGCCCCCTCTCAGGTTCCCGAGTCCTCCAGGGCAGCCAGAGGCATTTCCTGGGCTCTGACAGAAAATCAGGGAAGGTTTGGTGTTGGTGCAGGGGTGAGGGAAGGGCTGAGCTGGAGCCCGTGGTGGGAAATGGAGCAGGGGAAGTTTTCAGGATCTGACATGGAAACACGCCAGGGCCAGATGGAAATCTCAGCTGTCACCATCCGAGGTCATCCCGACCTTCCCAGCACAAGGTGGTGTGGAAACCCTGTGTGCTATTTATACAAGTTTATCATACCTATCCTTTTTCATTTAAAATAATCTTATTTTATGATACTTTCTTGTTATTGCCTTGTCTTTGTTTAGTTCTACTTTTAATCAGAGAAGTCCAGCAGAGATGCCCCCAAGGTAATGTTGGTAATCTAGGCTTAAATTTCTAAGGGATTTGTTTAAGAGAAGCTTGGATAAACCTTAAGGAATCTTGGATAAGGCTTTGTTCTCTTAAATTATTTTGTTTTAAGACAATGTTTTCAGGAAGGACAATTCTTGCTGAATTTGTTTGTGGATGAGACTTTTTCTAGTGGATTTTTAATGGCACTGCTCATAAAATATTTTTACATGGTCTATTTAACCCTCTGAAACTATAAACAGCTCTGATATTATCATACATGCCTAATGTTGATCGTGCTGCCCACCAGAGAAGCAAACAGAAATACCTCTTATATAACTAAACATACCAGGGTGGTTTATACCCTTTTTTATTTTTTTCATTTCAAATTCTTTGAGTACTGCTGAAGATATAAGTAGGAAGAAAACTTTAAACAATACCAGTGTTGCACACGAAATAAAGAACAGCTAAGAAATGTGACCAAAAACATCAGAAAAAATTTCTTCTTTTAGAAATAACCAATAGATAAACCTGATTTAGATCTCCTAAACAGATTAAATATACAACTGAAGCACCTCTAAATCCTACAGTCTGCATGTGAAATTATAAGATCATTCCTGGATTTGAGGGATTTCTCCATACCCTTCCTGTCCTCTTTACACCTCATGGGCTCCACTGTCATGGATGGAACTCAAGGGCAGAGTGGCAGCCCTGATGTTAAATAATCAGTTTAACAGCCCAGCCACAGAAACCTGCATGAGACTGAAACCCCAGCCCCAGACTGAGAACCTAACACCAGTTTATTTTATTTTGCTTGCCAAGGGGAAGTTCTGGAGGGTTCTGCTTCCAAAGCAAGCCCTGATGTTCTCTGCAGGGGTGAGCACTGACCTTGCCCACCCTGCAGCCACGTCCCTTAGATGAAGAAATTCCCAAAAAAGCTGTCAAGATAATTATGCAGATGATTTCCCTGCATGGAAATCAGGGATTTAAAGGGAAATTTTCATGGGGAAAGCAGGAAACTGAAGTTGGGAACTTTCAGAATGAAGGAAGGACAGCATGGAGGTGGTGGTGGCAGCTGAGATCTTGTGCAGGTTGGAAGAGGTGGATAGGACTGGTTATTCATTCTCTCCCCTTTAGTACAGAATTGAGAAGGGTTCAGAAGGTGGCAGCACCTGCTTGGATCCAAAAAATAATTAAAACAAA
>WBNQ01006788.1:5836-16427 GCA_013401375.1 Spizella passerina | reverse complement strand
CTCCTGGTGCTCCAAACCCTTCCCAGCTCCCTCAGCCTCTCCTGGTGCTCCAGGCCCTTCCCAGCTCCCTCAGCCTCTCCTGGTGCTCCAGGCCCTTCCCAGCTCCCTCAGCCCCTCCTGGTGCTCCAGGCCCTTCCCAACTCCCTCAATCCCTCTCCCACAGGACCATGAATGTCTTCCAAGACCTGATGTTTCTTTTGCCCTTGTTCCATGCAGGGTTGGTTTTGAGAGGGTAAATCTTGACCAAGTTGCAGAGAGAGGGGAGCACAGCAAGGAGGGCTTTGCCTTTCAGACGTGCATCAAATTGAACTTTCCGTAACATTTTCCAGATGGGCAGATTCTTCGTCGTTCACAAATTATCCCTGTGTTTCTTGGGCCCAATTCCCCAGACAAATTCCTGTTCCCCTGCATCCTGAGAGATCTGTTCCTGTCTCTCCTTCACGCATTTCAATTTCTATATGATTTTTACATTACATGTGAGATAGCTGTAATCTGTGAAGGGATAGCGAGATCAAGAGAAGAACGAGATTATTCTCTTTGCTTGTCAAAACAAACAGAAATAGCATTTCTTCTTCTCTGCAATGGCTGATAGGAACAGAAACACAGCAAAAAATATTCATTTTTCTGCCTCTTGAAGCTGGATATGGTTCTTATGAAAAGTTCTCTGTGGCTTCTAGCTGGTAGAAGAGTTTGACCTAAAATATATTGGACTCACTTGTAACCATTAAAGGGAAAAAAAGAAAAAGCAGTGGCAGCAATAAAAATGCTGACAATAACATAGTGTCTTGGTCCATGGAGATTTGGCAATAATCAATACATGATGCCCTCTCTAAAAATACTTTGGCTTTTGGCAGCTTTAAAAGTTTTCCTCCCCATAGGTGGAGATCAGGCAAGTTGAAAAAACCCAGGGAAACTTCGAGAAATTACTGAAAGAGCAATAAATATTTAAATCTTGGAAATTCACCCAACACCTCCAGCTGGGCAGGAGCAGACAATATTCCCCATCTGCAGCAGCATGGAAAATCAATAGCACAGAGGCCGTGGCTGTTCCTGCTGCAAATGTAATCCTGGCTGCTTTATCTTCAGGCAAAAAAGCAAAATTTATTGCAAACACCATGGGCCTTCCTTTGTCTCAAGGATATGAATAAGGAGTGTCTCCACTGAACCCAAGGAAATTATCCCAGTTAGTGAGAAATCAGCTCCTGTTTGTGCAGCAATGAGGTGTCTGCAATGTGTGTGCTCAATTCCAGCAACCCCACTGAAGCACAACATGGCACTGGTTTTGTCCTTCCCTTTGCTGGGTTCAAAGGGTCAGAGATGTCTGAAGTTCTCTAGTAAGGAAAACTAGCAAGAGAAATCAAATATTTGGTTTCTCTCCTTACTATAATTTAATCAGTGCCTACAAGGCAGGGTTGTTCAAAGTGTTTAGAATAATTTGTCAAACACTCAGCTCTTCATCCTGTGGAACCTGAATGTAATTCTCACTTTTGGAGCACCAGAATATTTTCCTCACAGTATTTTTCCTATGGCTCTTCCCTTAAAACTTCAACTGTCATGACAAGAATCATCACAAGACTCTCAATCCATCTAAAACCAAACCCTGGGCCAGAGGTTGAAGTCCAAGTCCAAATCTTTGAAAACTTGGAGCTCATTTTCTTCAGAATTATAATCCCCAAAATAGTATTAGGTCATTCATGCCTGTGTTTGATTAACTGCAGTAAACTTTGCCATGTTAACCAGCTCATAAAAACCATTTTCTTTACCTCATGGAGCATCCAGCCTTTGGGATCTCTCTTCCTTTAAAGTACACAATATTTTTAGGAATTCTCCTGAGTCCTAAAGGAGTTCCTGTGAAGAGAAAAATTATTTTGCAGGACAGTGTTTATGAGAATGTTTTGCTGCACAGCCTCAACAGGGCTTCAGGAATTTCCCAAAAATGGAGTTTGGTGCAGAGATCCCAAGTGAAGAGATGGCTTCCTGTGTTTAGGAAAAAAATATCATGTTTGAGCAAATAATGAGAATGAAAAAGAGGAAATTAAGGAAATGAATTAGGAAATTAAGACAAATATTTCTTCATATGATATTGGATTTTAGATTGCAAAATGATGAAAAGTTGTGACTGTTTGTTCCTATTAAATATGTCAATCTTTTTCATGGTAAGGTGGGACAGGAAAAGTTTTTTAATATTCAGCAAATCTCTTGGTGGCTGTGGAGTGTTCATGACTAATCAAAAGTTCCTTAATGAAGCATTTGTGTGAAGATCTTTAGTGCATGGTTAGTCACAAAAATACAAAATATGAGGGGAAAGCAGGGTGGGTTGGCAATAACTGCAGTAACTGTGGGGTGGAAATGGTTCCCCTGTGGGCCAGGCACCAACACTTCTTCAGATCCTGAGGTTTTACATTTACAAGCCAGTGTTTGTTTTCATTATTGTGAAATGATTGTTAATACAATTATGAAGCAGTGAAGGCAGCAGCTCGGAATTTTCCACGTTTTATTTTATTGCAACACCTCTTTACCCATTTTTTTTTTACCCTTTTTTGCTGTCTCAGAGAATCAGCTTGGGAATTCTGATTGTGAGGAATTTTCTCCTCTCCCTGACTAATGGCACTAGTGGTTAATAAAGATCTGAAAAGCTTTTATTAATGAAATATCTTTTATTGCACAGCTTTTATTCATTTTTCATGCACATGTAAAAGACAGCAAAGAGAAAAAAAGCCACCAAAACCTACAAGCACACAGAAATAACCAGCAAAGCCTTAAAAAAAAGATTGTTGAGGTAATAGAGATAACATTTTTAGACTGTAAGGATGGAAGGTGAAGAAACATAGATCCTTTGGGAGAGCAAAGATCCCTTTAAACCTTTTCCCACACTTCCTGTAGCACAATGAACTTTGGGTTGTAACATTATTTAGCTGTAACATAACTTACCCTGGCAGAAACACCAGCTCTGCTGTCTCAGGGGCCATATAATTCCTGGGATACTACATCCAATAAATGTTTTGGGCCAGGTGTAGTTGTACCAAGCACAGAGGAGGAACCATATGGATGCTCTGCAATCATCCTCCACATGGCTGGGGGACAGGAAAACAGCTCCTGGTTCATATCTTGATTTATAAAGGTGACCTGGTAACTCTTGGAATTAATACAAATCCTGGAGGATTCTGGTAAAGAACACATCAAAAAATCATGGAGGGGTTTGGGTTGGAAGGGACTTTAAAAATCATTTCATTCCAACCTCCTGGCACAGGCAGGGAATGTGGCTGAGCTCCCCTTCCTCAAACGCAAGTTCTGTGCAAGGATTCTCCCTCATGGCTCAATCCCAGTGAGTTTAGGATAAATTTTGGATGGCATCCCAGCTGCAGCCCCACTCTCCTGAGCAGCCTGGCAGATTTACAGCTGTGCTGGGCACCTCAAGCACCCACACCTCACCTAGGGAAGGAAATGAGGAGGGCAAGCCATGCATTATTCCCTTGGGGACTCTGTGCTCCTGCTCAGGCAAGTTAATGTAAAGGGAAATTAATTGGCCTGCAGTTATGCAAAGCAAAGTGAACAGTAGCAGGGTTTATGAGGCCAAAAGCACCGAGTGGCAAGGGCTGTGTGTAGGAATTTCCACAAAACTCCCACAATCATGTGTTTTATTGCAAGCTGAAGCGCAGGAGATCCCATAATTGCTACTTTTAAAAGAGATATGGGAAACACTTTGCCACCACTTTGTCAGAAATGTGGGCTGTAAAACTCTGCAGCTCCATGGTTTCCATGGTGCCACCTTTGCTGGGATGTCCTTGGGGTGCAGGACAGAGGGACAAGCTGCCCATGGGAATCAATTCCCCATCTCCAGACACCTGGGATGGAGCAGGGACAGCATCTGTGGGTGCAGGTGGTGGGGAGAGGGACAAAGGGATGCTGCCAATAGGGCACAGTGCCCAAGGTCATGGGAGGAGCTGAAATTTGGGGTCTGCATGTGGCCTGGAGGTTGAGCAGCTCCTGCAGATCCCTTGGAGAGCACCCCAGCCTGGAGAACCTCCATCCAAGCCTCTTTTGATGGGCTCACATATAAAATCAGTGAGGTTTTTTATGTTTCATTGCATTCTGCTCAGTGTTTTGGTAATTTCTTGCATCTTTATTGGGTAAAACACAACCCCTGCCCTTGAGATGCTGTAAAATCTCACAGCTGTCCACTTGCCAACCTTGTTTTCCTCCTCCTGCTCCTCAGTTTGTCTGCAGGTGTGCACCCATGGATCTGATCCAGGATTCCACATGTTTTTAAAAATATATAATAAATCAGAAAGGATTCCATAAATATACCCCTTTCATCCCACCTCCTTTTGAAAAAGTGATGGGAATGAAGAGTGGGGAAAATGAGGTTCTGCAAGCAACCCAGAGCAAGAGGGAATAAATGAGGGCATCATCTCCTCCTGAATTTGAAAGTTCAACAAGAGGAACCAGTGCAAGTAATAGAAAAGAACTAGAAGGAGTAGAAGTAGGTCTCATTTAAAAGCACATTCCAGTCAAAAATACCTCCCAAGTTTCATGTCAGCCTTGCATTTTTCCTCTAAAAAAAGAAATCAAGCAAGCAATAGTTATTTAATAACAAAGAGTGACCTATTTTGGAAGGAAAATTAATATGGAAGTGTTCTTTTGAGAATAGGAGCAGTTTTTGTGAAGTTTTCTCCACTATTTTATGGACCAATTCTGTGATGAGTGTTGAATAATTCTTATTTTTGAATCTCCTTGTACATCTCAGAATACAAACTAAACTTCTGAAATCCACTTGATTATGTACTAATTCCTATGAAAAACATTTCCATATAACATATATTATTTTTGGAACAAACTTCTGCACACACTTCCCTTTAAGGACTTCAGAACTCAAAAAATGTTGGGTTTTAATAAAAATGGTGTAGCTCCCATGGATTTAATCATGAAGACTGAGGAGAGCTCCTGATTTAGCACGCCCAGATTCTGAGTGGTGCCATCAGAGAGTCTGTCCAGTGAAAAACAGCAAAAAAAATTAAATTAATAATGATTGACTACTATAAAAGGATGGTCTCATGGAATCTCCTCAGAGATTAATAACTGATTGGCTTTGTCAGATAATTAGCTGCTCCACCAAATTATTTGTAAGCTTTGCAGGAGAGACGCCAGCACCAAATGTTGCTCCCATCCATTGCTGGAGGTCGGCTGTTTTCCAAAATAGAAGTGCAATTAATCATTATTAACATAGAGAAGCTGCTGATATTGTTCATTAATAATCTGATTTTAATGTTAATCAAATAATCACTGCAGTGTTGATCCATTGAGTGCAATGTGGGGGATGTATTGTGCCTTGTATAAGCAATGGATATGATTTACCATTCTGTGTGTACAGAAAAGTGTTTGGGGATAAAACTAACATGGTTAGAGAATGGAAAATGTTTTCCTGAGGTGAAATTTCCAGCATTTCCATTACCTGCTTTCAGCAAACAAAGAACAGGCAAAGATTCAGCTTTTTTTGGTACTAAAGGATGGTTAGCAACAAGAAAAAGTGCAGCTGTGTTGTGTCTTTGCTGTCCAGTAATCCAGTGTTTCTCATAATAAATTTAAAAATGTACCTAGGACTGTTTATAGGGAAGATCCTGACTAAAATGACTATTTGTGTTTGTTTGCCTTTATCTCTGCCTTTTTCTAGCAGTTGTATCCTTCCTCCTGATTAGCCTGAGTACACAAATGCATCTGGTCCCTGGACAATCCCTCTTTTTATCTCCAAGCAGGTTTCCTGAACACCAGTAATTTAAAAACGGTTTCTGTGCACATCTGTCTCAATAAAACATTGCTGAAACACCTCCAGCCCCACTCCTAAAAAATGAGTGCTGAGGCAAAGCGAGCTTGTGTGACTGCAGCACTTGACAGAACATTTGCCACCCATTTAACACCGTTTGCAGGGGCCTGGTTCCATGGCACGGCCCTGACTCATCGTTTAATGATGATTTAATGGTTTAATGAGAGCAAATGGTGCTGAAGCTTTGCTTTAAGCACGGGTCCTTCATCAAATGCACAGGTTCAAGAGGAGGCACAGATGGGGCTGGAGATGGAGGAGAAGGAAGGGCCCTAAGGTGGGAACAGCAGACACTGAACTTTAATTTAGGCAGCTCTAAGATTTGCTGAGTAGTTTCTTTAAATCTCAGATTTAAAATTGCTCCTTTCCCTTCTGCTCCCCAGGCATGTTTATTTCCAGTAATAATGAAATTATTTGGGCTGGAAGGGACCTTAATGATCATCCAGTGCCATCCCTGCCATGGTAGGGACACCTCTCACTGTCCCAGGTGCTCCAAGCCCCAGTGTCCAACCTGGCCCTGGACACTTCCAGGGGCAGCCACAGCTTCTCTGGGAATTATATCCCATTCTGGGTTGGTCTTCCCACCATCCCAGGCAGGAATTTCTTCCTAATGTCCCATCTAAACCTCCTCTCTCTCAGTTAGAAGCAATTCCCCCTTCTCCTGTCACTCCACACTCTCATAAATTGTCTCTCTAAATGTCTGTATAATAAAGATAATATACAAAACTGCATATCCTAAAAACCCAGAGAAAGAAAAAAAAAAAAGGTGGGAGGGCTTTGTTTTAGCAGTTTATGCTTTGCTAATAAGGGTGAGAAACAGGATTTGCCAGATAACCTGTTGTAGGCTCACATTTGATTTCTGTGCTGGTCATGACATGGAAAGATTATTTTTGGGCTCAAAATAATTTCTGTGCTTCGTGCAGCATCTCCTGACATGGAGAGGATTGCAAGTCCAAAAGCCTCCAATCTCTTGCACTGTTCAGCCAAAAGATTCCTTAAAGCACAGAGCAGTCAGTGGATAAAAACACCACGACAAACTCATCAATATCCTCCAAAGTTTTCCAACACTCTTCTAAAATAGCAAATAATAAAATAAAAAGAAAATTAATTAGCTGATGGGCCAGATGAGGCATACCACATAAATATGTCTGTTTAAATCTCAGGGCTTGGACAGCAGTGGTTTCTGCTGCAAAATATGATTGTACGTTACCCCATGACATTTTGAGGAGTGTGGGATGGAAAGCAGCCTCTGTGCTGGTGCCAGACTTTATTTCATGTGGGCCCATTTCTGAGGGTGCTGACGATGGATTAAGCAGTGTTGACAGATAAATACTGATGTTTTATTTTCCTGGAGATTAGAGAGTGGCATGCTCCAAAGTCTGCTGGAGTAGATTACTTAATACACTATTACTTCTCACGGATTTTGATTATTATTTGGATTTTCCAGAGTCATCATCTTGTGTCTGCTGTTCTCACCCTTCTGTCAGCTCTGGCAAAAACTGATAGCCAGGTGATTTGTCTGAATAAAATAAGTTTTTCACTTCCCAGGGTATCGTGTCCCTCCAGCCTCATGCTTATGAAAAGCTGAGGAGTTTGGGTCATGGTTTTGGGCCATGGAAGCTGTTCTGGACTTTTTCAAGAATGCATAGTGAAGAAGAACTATTTACAAGAGCACATTGTGCTTTTTTTATAGAATAGTTTGGGTTGGAAGGGATCTTTACATGCCTCAAGTTCAACCCCCTGCAATGAACACCTTCAACTCCAGCAGGTTCTCAGTAGCATCATCACTGCCTTTTGTTTGGGTTTTCCCTTTCTGACCCCACCTGAAAAAAGAAAAAAACATGCCAAAATACTGTGATAAAAGTGTTTTCCATGTTCTCTTTGATGGAAATGTTCACATTCTGAAGAAACCCTCCAGCTGAGATCCAGCTTTCAACCAAATGGATGATTAATATTTTTATCTGGTTAAGGAAGCATTGATATAAATTTCCATAGGGAAAAAGATAAAGCTCTGAATCTGCACTAGTGTCTTTGTTGTCATCACAAAAACAATTCTCCTTCCAAGGCTGTGCAGCCACCTCTGTGTGCAACAGGATCTCACAGGTGGCTGTGGAGGTGTTTTGCTGTTTCACTTTCCCTGAGCTCAGTTAAAATGATGGTTTGTGATGATATTGTCCTTTCCCTCCCAGACTTAGCATTCAAGGACTGTGCTGAAGGACTTGCCTCCAAACCAGGGAGGTCTAGAGAGCCAAAAAAATGGTGAATACAATAGCAGATGGTTTATGTCAGCTTGACAGCATCGTTTTTGGCCAGCACCCAAAGCTGCAAACTTCTGAGCTGGAAGTTTGAGGCTTTGTTTGAAGTTGGGAGAGGAGGCTCAGGAATGCTCCAAAGCTGATTCACACGGCTCTCCACGAGGTCAGAACAGTGCTCCAGGTGGGTCAGGGCCAGAAAAAGGTGAAGAACAACTCAACAAAGCAAAATCTAGTCACCCAAAGTGATGGGAGCGATCTGGAAATTAAATGATGGTGTGGAAAGTAAAAGGAGTGGGCTGATCGTGCAGAAATGCCCCCAGAACGCTCCTTTGCACAGATCTTTTGAGGCAGGATGGTGAGAGACTCCAGCTCTCATCACACTTTTGCAGAGATGATTTTCCCTTTCTCCCAAAGGATTAAAGTACTTCAGACAGGCAACAAGTGTGAGTTTCTGGGGTTAGAAGATTTTACAAGCGCAGCCGCGAGCGCGTTGGAGCGTTACGATTTATTGATGACCTGTCTGATGGAGACCTGAAATTCTGACATTTCAGCTTGCCACAAATATAAAAACTAAACCCAGAATGCTCAAAAAGAACATAGGTCAAGGGAAAACAACCCCCTTTTCCAGCTGTCTGCACGGGCAGGTCTTGTAAAGGCATTAAAAGGTTCTGAATCAGGCCCATGCCAGCAATTCAGATTTACTGGTGGTTGTTACTGCAGCAGAGACAAACACAGCCTGGCTTTACTGGGTTTTGCACATTTTTCATGCACAGACTGAAAAATGTCCCTGAAATTCCTCAGCTGCCACAGGAGCACCATCTCTCCCTTCCCTCCAGAAAAACAAGGCCATTGGAAACTAATGGGGCCTTCAGGAACTGGAGATTCCCCCATTCTCCATGTGCTCCTTCATCCCCCACAAAGGGGTTTTTAAATGACATTTTGCTGCACAGCTGAAGCAAGCTACCTCAAGGAAAAGTGAAGACAGAAAACAGGATTTAATTTTCTTTTCCTTGTGCAAGTCCATCAGAAACCTGGGAAAAGAGGATCCATCAGGTTCCCCACACAGGAGGAACTTTGAAGGTACCTTTTAATTGTCCTTCTGTGAGCTCCACGTAGCAGCCATGGGCTGGACAAATTCTTCACTTGATTTAAATTACGTGGGTTAACAGTCCTGGGGATGATGTGGTCAAAAGACAAAGGAATTTTATGTTATCCACAGAATGTTTTAGTATTTAATTTAGGAACTTTAGAGGGGCTTTAATCATAGAGTGCTGGTGATCTCTAAGTGGACCTTTGGCATTTTTTTTTACTGTTAGATAAAACAAATACTGAATTTGGAATATAGGCAGTCTCCAAGGATTGCTTGGAATCGTGGTGTCCAAAAGATTTCCAGGTCTTTTTGTGGGATACAGGTAGTTACATCCTCTGCAGAGAAGGGAATTCCCTTTCTGCCAGGTTGATCTTTGTCCTTGGACAGCGCATGGTGTCAGAGGAGGATTACCTTTTTTTTTTTTTCTCCTCCAGAACTGTTTTATCAGGATAAAACATCATGGGTGATAAAACCATAGAGAAGAAATCCAGGTTCAAGGAATATATACAGAAGGACAGTGGTTAATCTCAAATGTATGAGCAAAGTGGTTTTCCAGTGGAAAATTAGGAATTTGTCTTCAATTCTGAGACCTGCCATTGCTGAATTACCTCATAAAAACCTCTTCAAAACTGAGGTCTGTCCTGAAGCTTCTCTGAAGATAGCAGGACCAAAAAATGCCTGAACTATAATTGTGGAGAAATATCTCTGCTTAATCCTTAAATTTCAGTGTTTATTTCTGATTAGAAAAATTCAATTTTCTAAATTCTTGTGAGAATTCCAAATTTCAAAACCCTCTATTCAAAAAAATCTTTTCTGCTGCTCTATAGATTTCATCACCGAATTTTACCTACGTTTTTATTTTTTTGGAAGTGCCTGAGGGTATAAATAAATAACAAGGCACTTGGGATTTTAAGATTTTCATACCTTCCATTCCAGGTATAGTTTTGCTCCCATTTCCTCCCCTGCAGCATTTGAGGACTCATGTAAAACACAGCCAACACGATTCTATTCTTTTCCATTTTTCTTTCTTTTTTTGTTTTTTTAAGAGATCAGTGAGTCAGGGAGCTTTTAACAAACATCTGCTTAAATTTATCATGTATACAACTCACCAGGAACTGAGCAGCATTTCTTCCTTGCAGGCTGCAGTGAAATCCATTGTTTTCCCAGGGAAGCAAAATGGTATTAAAGTTCCTAACTGGGCCCAATATCAGCTTTGGGCAAGATAATCTCCAAACCTTTCTCCAAAGTCCATTCTGGAGCTTGATTTGTACTTCACTCCTCTCTGGTGAGCAGTGAGGTTCTGAACTCTCAGCTAATACCAATTAAGAGGCATGGTCATCAGGGGAGCAAAGAATTAAAAACAGATTGAGCTTTTCCAAGCAGCAATTTTTTTCTTGGGTGAACCAGAAGAAACCAAACTTCTCTTCC
>WBNQ01006787.1:1230-13439 GCA_013401375.1 Spizella passerina | reverse complement strand
ACAGAGTGTGGAGATGTGAAAAGCTGAGGTGAAGAGAGACCTGAGAGTGATCAGAAGTAGAAATGTGAGTGGGATCTCTGCTCTGAGCTGTGATCAAATCTGGGCAACGTGTCTGGGCAAAGGAGCAGCAGGCAAAGAGCTGAGGCTGCAGCCAAACAAGGAGGAAGGATCAACACAAAAAATAATCAGAGATGGAAGAAATCAGACTAAAGTAGAATTTATAGCACAAAAACAAATTAGAAAATTGTGAATATCTGTAATTTTTCTTTATTTCTAATGTGCAGGTTGAATTTGAGGGTATAATTTCTGGATGAGTTTAGATATCTGAGGAGTTGGTGGCAGAATGATCCCAGCAAGGAGAACTTCTTCCTTTCTCAGAGAGAACTCCTTCCTTTCTCTCATGAAGCAGAATTTCATGGTTCCCCTCCCTGCTCACAGAGAACTCAGATGAGTCATGATTATGCATAGATACAGCACTTGCTGCTTGCAACTTTTATTTGTACACCAGGCATCGTTTGAACTTTATTGCTGCCATTTCCTTTCTATCTCTGATACCAGGCCTGCCCTCAAACCCCCGGAATCCTTTAAAACACACAGTTCATTAGTTCTGTTTTGAAAAGCATTGTAAACACCGAAAATACATCTCAGACAGGGATGTCTGGAATTGATAATGAAATTATGGCTCGTTCCGGGGCAGAGGGAACCATAAACCAGATATTAATGTGGAACTCGAGCCCTTGGATCCTGCAAGATGGAGAAAACTCTTGGATAAAGCACCATTAGCAGCATTAATGTGTGGTTTCCATTTTAATTTCTCTGCAGAAGTTCCTCAGAGCCATTCTGTTTATCCCACACCGGGATGTTTTGCAGTATTGTTTATCCTCCATTAGGGTGTTTTTCCCCTTTTTTAGCTTTGGAAGCCTCACAGTTTGGATTGGATTACAACCCCAGAAGATTGGTACCACCCTGTGGAATATCAGGAATTAATTTCTACCCCTTGTTGCATATTCTTCTGAAGGTTTCCACACGCTGCTATGTGTATGATGCAAATGCTGCTGGCTTGGGGTACAAGGGAGGTACAGAACTAATTTAGGCCCTGCTGAGTGAACAAACCAGGAGGGAATTCACTCATCACCTGAACACCTCATTTCCAAAGTGCTCGTGCTTCACCTGTGCAAAATGCAGGCTTTGTGCTTTGTCATTTGGAGAAGGAGGCTGAGACAAAATTAGCTTTAATTGCACTTGCTGCTAGTGAGGATTTTACTTTCTAATGTTCCTGGAGAAGTAGGAAAAGATTGGTAATATGGCCTAGGTGAAATTTATTTTTAGAGATGCACGAGCTACAGATCTAAACTATAAATATATATATAAAGATTGCACACTGGTGCCTGTTTACCTCCCCAGGTATCTGTACTAATGGGCTTTTAGGCCATGAAGTATTTATAATGAAATTTAACAAAGAGATGGAGATCACAGAGAGCCTGAATTCCTGCCATTTCTGTAAAAGCCAGAAGTTGGAACAAAGGGAGGATTTTAGTGCTGGCACTGAACATAAAGATAAATTCACCCTTTATTGGACACCTGAGAATTCAGGTGGGTCTCCCTGGGGTACTGCTGCAGACCTTGGGCTGTGCTCCAGGAGAATTCTCACTCAGGAATGGTGGGATGGAGAATGGGACCCAGAGTGGCCTTGGCCGACTGAGGAATTTCTTTAAAATCAAGTATTAAAGCAACTTTAAAATTCTACACACTTTATTGTGCTTGGCCGTTTTCTGCCTTGAAAAAACCTTAAGTAAACTGGTGAAATTAATATAATTTCAGTACTAAAATGGTGTCCAAAATTTGGCTGGAGCACTTTGGAGGCTGCTGGTTTATTTTCCACGCATTTTTACTGTGGAGTGTGTTTATATTTCAGTGAGAAATGTTTCATGCCCTTTTCACATCAGCACATTCCCATCTACTCACCATAGGGCTGCCACAGAAAGAAGTGGCTGCTCTCTATCCATGTTGTTTAGTGCTGTATTCCCAAATATTTTTTCCCAGTTGATCAATGTGTCTTACAGCAGTGTCAGACCAGCCCAACTGGACGTGTCTGGCTTTGTGGGATGAGCAGCCCATGAGCCTGGACTCCCATTAACCTCCCAGGAATACCCAAATTTTCCTGCAGAGTCTTGCCAAATGGGAGGAACAATTATCCTTGTTTGATCCTTTGGTTGTTATCTTGCTCTCTGCACGCAGTAATTAAATCTAAGGTATCGTCCAAATAAATAAATTTCACGAGGCTTTCTGGAAAATCTCTCATTAGAAAAATGAGTTTGGTTGTCTCAGCTCATATGGCATCGATCACTGCTCTGCTTAGCAAAATAAATACAACTTGGGCAAAGTTGGGATCAATCTCTGCCCAGAGAAGATAAATGAGGCAGCAGCAGGGAGAGCCACTGCGAGCACATTTAAGTAATAAGACCCAGCAGGACCTGCCATTGTTAGGGCAGACGCCCTGAAGTGTCTTAATGTGATTATAATGTGGCTTCCTGAAAGAAACCAATTAGAACTATCTTAGATAAAACATTATTATCAATATTCTGTGGGGCAAACTGCAAGCCAAACAATTAAAATTTTATTTTTCAACTTTCTCCGCGCAGTTTTGAAAAGTGTTCCCAAAGACACTTTGCCAAAAGCTCCTTTTTTCTGGGTGCTAGTAGTGAAAAGTTGAGCTGATCCCTGGGCTTAGCACAGGCACAAAGGTCAGCACAACCCAGATTTAATTTCCAAACACACTGTTAAAAATTTGTATGTAAATTCTTTTTTGCTCGGTTAGCTGGCTAACAAATTGAATGTTCCTTCCTGATAGCTTAAAAAGAGATTGAATGTATTTTAAAGGATATTTAGGGCTTGTTTTCGAGATGCAAACCCCTTATTTGAATATATTAATTTTGTTTCTGAAGGTGCACTTGTGTCCTATTCTGTAGTGCCAGTGAGGGGGAAAATGGAGAAAGGTTGTGCATCACTTTCATTTAATGAACACTTATCTCATGTAGAAATCTAATTTATTATATCTGAGGGTACAGCAGGTTCTTCCCTTGGTACAGACATTGTTTAACCTCCTTGTTAGCAACTTTAGAGGGGGCAAAATGCCACCTCAGCAGGTCTGCAGTGACACAGGACTGGGAGGGGTGGCTGCCATCCAGCAGAGCCTGGGAATGCTGGAGAAACCAACTGGAACCTCCCAAAGCCCATCAAAGGTCCAGTGCTGAGCTCTCCAGTGTGAGAAGGGCAAGGACACCCTGGAGCAAAGGGCCATGAAGATGATTCAGAGGAAAGTTCCTGCAAAGGTCCTTCAAGATGATTCAGGGACTGGAGCAAGAGGCTGAGTGAGCTGGGATGGTCCCAAGGTTCTTCTTAGGGCTGCCCAGTGATAGCCAAGGGCTCCCAAGCACAAGGCAAAATATGAATCTGTGTTTCAGCCCAAGAGAAGGGGATCAAGGCCAGGATCAGCTCAGGATCAGCCCAGGATCAGCCCAGCAAGGTGGTGGAGTTTCCATCCTTGGACATTTTCACAGCCCCAGCCCAGCAAGGTGGCGGAGTTTCCATCCTTGGAGATTTTCAGAGCCCCAGCCCAGCAAGGCGGTGGAGTTTCCATCCTTGGACATTTTCACAGCCCCAGCCCAGCAAGGCGGTGGAGTTTCCATCCTTGGACATTTTCACAGCCCCAGCCCAGCAAGGCGGTGGAGTTTCCATCCTTGGACATTTTCACAGCCCCAGCCCAGCAAGGCGGTGGAGTTTCCATCCTTGGACATTTTCACAGCCCCAGCCCAGCAAGGCGGTGGAGTTTCCATCCTTGGACATTTTCACAGCCCCAGCCCAGCAAGGCGGTGGAGTTTCCATCCTTGGACATTTTCACAGCCCCAGCCCAGCAAGGCGGTGGAGTTTCCATCCTTGGACATTTTCACAGCCCCAGCCCAGCAAGGCGGTGGAGTTTCCATCCTTGGACATTTTCACAGCCCCAGCCCAGCAAGGCGGTGGAGTTTCCATCCTTGGACATTTTCACAGCCCCAGCCCAGCAAGGCGGTGGAGTTTCCATCCTTGGACATTTTCAAAGCCCAGCCCAGCAAGGTGGTGGAGTTTCCATCCTTGGAGATTTTCAAAGCCCAGACCAGCAAGGTGGTGGAATTTCCATCCTTGGACATTTTCAGAGCCCCAGCCCAGCAAGGTGGTGGAGTTTCCATCCTTGGACATTTTCAAATCTCAGCCCTTGCTCCAGCAGGGATTGATCTCCAGAGGTGCCTCCAACCTCAGCTCCTCTGAGACTTTGATGCATCAGAAAAAAATGAACCCCCGGAGTGACTTCATTTCCATGGGAACAACTGGAAAAATATTTTGTGTGAAATGTTCTCCCTTTTTTCCTCATGTTTGATGGCTTTGCACTCAGTATTTGCAATGAAACAACAGCCTCTGACTTACTGAGCCTTCTCCTTCCTCTTGTAGTTTGTGTAGCTTTGCCTTTTTCTCCCTTCAAGGTTAATTTGGCCTATTTAAGATCTTGTCTATTTTGCAATACTTTTTTTATCTCTGTTGCTGAACAGATCATATATTCTTAAAAGAATAACAAAGTCAAGAATTCAATATCCACAAGCTTTATTTGGTAATTTTGTTTAAACTTTATATTAAAACCTGTCACAAAAGCTTTAAAAATGCATCTGTGAATCATTTTTAGTTGAATATTTACTCTATGTGTATATATTTAAAGATCTTTTCATTAAAGAAACTCAGGATGACTAAACTTGCTGGATTATTTTTTATTAATAAATTTTTAGATCTTACATTCCACAAAATTGCTGGGAGCCTTAACTCCTCCATCACCACCAACAGGGACCAGCTGAGCATTCATTTTCCCATCCTGTGCAGATAAATTCAACCCACACCTGATATTTCAGGTATAAATATCTGAAACCAAGGATGTTCTTGAAGTTGGCAGGCTCACAGCAGCAAAATGAAGCTGACACCAGTTCCAAACGACCCATGATTTAAAATTTGGAGGAAATAATAAGACAACTTATTTGCAGAGCCCATGCAGGCTGCTGCTGAGGTTTTTCACAGCAGGTTACTTATCAGCCTAATAGAAATGCTGACATGCACAACCTTAACTCCTGGATCGCCCAGGCACGGCTCTAATCCAATTGATTTGTGGTTGTTTCCTTGGATGAAGACATAAAGTGGATGTGTTTTCCAAAATATCCTCACTTCTTCTTTAGGACAAAGAGGCTGTCCCAGAGGAGCCCGTGATTACATGATTCACAGGGATTTTTATGGTTTTTTGGTGCCTGGTAAATGGCAGTGTGTCATATTTTACCCCAGCTGAACTGCAGCCCTGGGAATGATGACACAATTTTCAGCTGGTAATACCCTGCCCTGACCTCTCAGCAAAGAAGGTGTTCCCAAATTTCAGCACTTTTTAAGTTTACACTGCCATAGCAGTATTTTTTTTTTTAATGAACTATGTCAGATAATTATGCTGGCTTGCAATTTTCAATTATCAAAATTAACACACCACGTTTGCAGCAATGGCTATGTCACACTGCATTTTCTCCTCAGGTTCTTGTTTTCCAAACTGTGACAAAATATCAAGATATTAAATTTCTTTGTTATTATTCGACTCCATCATGCTGAGAAAAAACAATCTGTTATATTGCAGAGTAAGAACAGAACAGAAGAGTAAATCTAACAGTAACTTTATTTAAATATACAGGGTTTTGCTGTCACTAAGATTTGTTCATCAGTGGCTGGGTGAGGCTTGGAGCAGCCTGGGACAGTGGAAGATTCCCTGCCCATGGAAAGGGGTTGGAACAAGGCAATCTTTAAGGTTCCTTTCCAACCCAAACCAATCCATGATTCCAGGGATGTAAGTGCAATTTTGGTGATGCTCTGCCAGTCTTGGCTTCATTCAAGCTCTCTTTCACCTGGGCTCTTTTTTTATCCAGGGGGAGAAGAGTGGTAGCTCTACATTATTCCAATTATCCAGAGAGGTTTTGGCTGCAGGAGGTGTGACCATTGACAATTTTTAGTAGATATTCAAATCAAAGTTTATAAAATCCATATTTTAATTAGGAGCTCCTCCACTTTTCCTAACCTGAGCTGGACCAACCAGCAACTGATCCTGCACCACAACCACCACAGGATTGCTCTTCCCTGCCCAGGAAGGCTGAGATGGGGAATTTTCAGCAAGACCATGAGGATTTCTTGTGGCAGACTCAGCCCCTTGGTGCTGAATTTTGGGCCAAGCCCTTCCAGCATCTATAATTCCAACATCTGCAAAACATTGGATGCAGGAATGGGAAACATGGGCTGGGCAGGAAGGCTCTTGTCAGCAATTCATGATGCATATTTACTACCCAGGTAGCAAAAAAAAAAACAAAATCCTGCTGCTGCGTTGGGTTCGTGCTGTCATTTTGGGTTTCCTGAATGAAATGCACAATTTGAAGCCAAGAGATATTTTATAGGCGGCGTTGCTTTCTATAGCAAAGAGAGATTTTATAGTCGGTGTTACTTTCTGGAGCAAACATTTATGGGAGTCTGAAACTTGATACACAAATATTTGAACATTTTCCCACATCCGTATGGTGAATCACTTATATAAATACATTCTGCAGCCTTAGCAAGTAGGGATCCATTTCAGTAAATCTCCCTTTTAGAAAATCTCTGTCGTTCTCTAATCAGCTTTCCTTTCTTAGTTTTCATCTACATGTACAGCTCAGTCAATAATGAGTTCAGGAATGTAACTTGAATATTATTTTCCAAAATAATTTAAAAATATTCTTCATCAAAACCATACCAGAATCATAATCAATTTGTCTTATGGACTTTTTTCATTAAACTGATTTTTCATATTTGTAAATTACATTCTTGTTTGCTTCCCCTTTGAAAAGCCTTGAAATGAGATGCTTAAGGGCAATCAATAATTTAAAGGTGCAAAAAAATTGTTCCACTCATCACTTTCCTAGGAATGAGGTTATTAATTTCTTTTTTATTTCATTTGATTTTATTTTTGCGAGTGAAGGTTGTTAAAACCGATGGGTTTGGACTGACTGCAGCTGGGAGATGTTTCTGCTTGACAAGATCAGTGCTGAGGAGAGGAATCACATTTCAAGTGTTTGGGGATCAAAGGGAGGGAAGGCAATCACGTAAGCCCCAAATTGGATTGCTCTGGCATATTTTATTTATGTAAACATTGCTCAAGGAATCGAATCAGCGGCGCTGAAGCACCTGACTCAAAGGGCTACCTTGCTGAAATAACAGCAGATTATAGGGTTGGCAAAGGATAAAACTCTACACCTGCTCATTTGGTGTCAGGGAAGGAAGGAAGGGAGTAATATTCCAGTTCTCCAAAGACAGAATTCATCAGTGGAAGGAAATGCACCTCTCAATTACCACGAGCAGCTGTGATTTGCTGTGGGAGAGCACAGGGGTTTGCTGTGATCCCCTTGACAGAATAATCACAATTTCCCCAGCCTTGGTGACAAGGTGAGGGGATCCAGGCTCTCATTTAGAGCTGGTGGAGAAGGCAGCAAGCACCAGAGGATCTGACTGAAGAGCCTGGCAGCTGGAGCTGGGCCAGCTGCATCAGTCTGGGACAACTTCTGGGGCTGCCAGCTCCCTCCACAATGAGCATGGAATTTCTGCCACCTGCCCATGGCAGTCTCACCCCAAATAGATGGGAATCAGCACAAACAATCATCACAAACAGCTTGAAAATTACAAACTGGGGCTGTCTCCTTCAATGATAAACTCAAAAGCCTGTAAGAAATTACGTGTTTTCCTTGAGAGCAATTTTTTCCCTCAGCACTGTTTTTTAGAGACACTGGTTTGTTTGTGGGGGTTTTTTTAGCACAGGTTACCCCAGAGCAGAATTTCTCTGATGGGACAGTGTCAGAGAAGCCCTGATCTCACAACCAGCTCAGTTCCTACAGCATTCAATTTTAGGGCTTTCTGTTTCTGTTTGCTGCAGTGCTGCTGGATATCCTGGATAGCAGCACCTGATTATAGCTCCCATCAGAGGAACACAAGGAAATACAGCCTCATTTTGCTCTTGTAACTTGGCAATGGCACATTTGGTGTTTCCATTGATGGCAGATTTATCTTTCCAGCAGAGACAAAATATCTCTGCCCTGGGTAGAGCCAACACCTTCACTTAGTCCATGAATTTCCTTCTTGGATCTCTGATGCTTTTTGGATTAAAGACTGGAAGATTTTTGGTGATATTTAATTCATTGCTTACATTGTTATCAGAAAGTTGTGTGCAGCCTGGTGCTGTTTCAGAAAACACCTGGAGCAGGGGGGAAGCAGATCTCAGTGCCCCAGATGTGTGTGCCACAAAATCAGGCTTCCTGATAATTCCCTGTATCCCTCAGTACATCACAAATTATCTATTGGTGCATGTAGGAGCCCTTGGCCAGTTAAAGGTCTTCTGATCTGTTGCAAGACTGAATGTCCTCATCCTGTTTTTCTTCAGAAGGGTCTCTCTGAAAATGTGGGTCTTGCTTAGATAGGATAATTAAATTTATCTATTTTCCTTTTTGTTGGTCTTGGCCTGTGGTACAACAAAGGGCTGGTGAGGACACAAACAGGTCCCTGTGTGATGGGATCCCTCTTTTTTCCCTTTTTCTGTCTCCCACATAAACAGGAAAAGCACTAAATACATACTAAAATGTTTCTAAGGGCAGGGGGGATATTTCTGGGGGGATATTTCAGCATTTAGCCCATGCCTCTGAGGCAGGGAGGAGGAAGGCCCTCCCTGTGCAGGGTGACAGTGCCAGGCAGGACAGTGTCACACATTAGGCCCTGGCTCTGACCCCTCTGACAGAGCTGTAATCTGCTCAGGAACTCTCCCCTGGAATCTGAGCACCAATTTGTTTGAGAATCCATCACTGTCACCAAGGGGTTGCAGAGCAGCAGCAGCCACCATCAGTGCTGGCCCTGCAGGATCCGTTCCTGCTGCTGGTGCAGGCAAATGTCTCACACACAGAGCGCACAGCAGCCTCCAATTCAGAAATCCTTCCTCAAATCCCCCGTGGTAGTTCCCAATTTTTATGTTTAGCTTTATTAAACAATTTAATGTATTCATAGAGAATGAGTGAGCAGCAGGTGAGGCAGTCATTGGCCTGCACAATAGAAAAATCTGAATTAATTTCTCAGTTTAAAAAAAAAAGGCAGATGAAATGAGATAACAACAGGTTCTTTAGTCTGCTCTGCTTGATTTGCAAATATTTGGAGTGAGGAGCTGCACTTCAGGTATAAATGCAGTGCTTTAACTCCTGGAGAAACTTGCCAATGTGACAGCACAGCATCTCCCAGGGGACAGCAGTGCCAAAGGGAAATCCAGCACTGAGCTGATGGCTTGGAGCTTTTCCTGTCATTATCAAAAGCAAGGAGCACAACCACTGCTTTTGTCAACAAGAAGTCCTTTTTTTCTCAAGAGATTTCCAGGCTATTTTTGCAGATTTGAGGTTTTGATCGTTCAAACAAAGTTTTGATAAACACCAGGGAGGAGTTTTCCAGAGGAGAGCAAAACCAGCCTGGCTCTTCCACATGTTCCTGTTGACTCCCAAATCCAACCTGCCTTTCCCACATTCCTGATGTCTAAGAGGAGCTTCAAAAAGCCTTAAAATTATGTCTGGGAGCTTTGCATGAGAATAAAAGGACACTGATAGGTACCACTGTAAAGTGATATAAACTCATTTTAACGGCTCAAGAACCAGCTGAAAGCCTCATTCTTGTTTTAGAACATTCCTTTATCAATTACCCATTCACCTTTACACCCAGATTTAACTTAATTTAACCTAAATATTCTAGGTTAACCTCATAAAATACTTTTGAATATGTGTAGCTTTCCTGCACTTTAAATATCTTTATTGCCAACAGTAATGCAGCCTCAAGTATTTAAACTCTGCAGGAGTAAATTTGGACAGTCAGCAACATCAATATATCGACTAATACTTACATTTTAATAATATTGGATGCATTAATATTGTCTTTAGTGATAACTAAAGTGGCCAAGGATAACATTTTTATTCCTTGCATGCAGCTTGGGAGTGTATACATAACACCACTCTCTTTTCTGATCTTTTTTCAAAGCCAAGCTTGCAAAATCCAAATTACAGGCCTGGGGAAGGCAGAAGAGGGTTTTCCAATTTCAAGGCAACGCCTGCAAAGTTAATTGCATGCCCTAAAATATTCTTTCTTTCAACAACATGGATATTTATTATTGATTCTATTATATATTGTTATATATTATTGATTATATATTATTATTGTCATTGATTATGAGAGAAGTATTTAAAACTGAAGAGTGATAATCATATTCAAAGAATTTGTAGCTGTCCATCCATTTATCCATCCATCCATTTATCCATCCATCCATCCATCCATCTATCCATCCATCCATCCATCCATCCATCCATCCATCCATCCATCCATCCATCCATCCATCCATCCATCCATCCTTTGTTAACTCATTTTCTTCTCTATTCTACAGCAGTTACCAGTGGCTAAGAGGAAAAAAAAATCCTGGGCATTGCCAAACAATTCAGGAAGCATGGTCAACACATCTGAAACACATTTACCATCTGGTGACTTTTTGTTTCATGTTAAAAAGATGGCAGATGAGGTAATTTGGAACGCATTTAGGGCTTGAAATTAGGAGAATATAGGAAATTTATATTTTTTTTGTTTCAATGAGGCTTAAAGTAAAAGCCTTAAATTGGGAACAAAGCACTGAAGTGAACATTGGGTTGGGAAATTTTAAAGTTTATTTTGAGGGCTGCTCCTGAAAGCACAAGTTGGGTGATCCATGTGAGGGATAAAACAATGAAAATGGATAAATAGTTATGAAAGCAAAGGTCGATTTCTGTCAATCTCCTGCCAGGGGCCTGGGGCTGGAATTAGCAGGGAAATTCAGGCTGGATCCTGTCCCCAAGCTCCCACACACACGTCCATGGTAGCTGCTCCCTGTTCTCACCCAAACCCAGGGTGGCTCTGTCCACACTGAGTAACAAACCAACCAACCCAAACTCAATAATTGCTCACTACAATGGAGCCAGGGTGTCTCTGCCCATCCTGAGTAACAAACCAACCAACCCAAACCCAATATTTGGTCACTACAATGGACCCAGGGTGGCTCTGCCCATCCTGAGTAACAAACCAACCAACCCAAACCCAATATTTGGTCACTACAATGGACCCAGGATGGCTCTGTCCACTCTGAGTAACAAACCAACCAACCCAAACCCAATATTTGGTCACTACAATGGCTGGAATGAGGAAAAGTGATGGATTTTCCCAACTAATGGCACCAAGAGCAGGAGCTCTGTGTGCATCAATTTGGGACACAAACACCAACTCCAGCTCCAGGATTTTGGAGTGGAATAAATGCAGGATTCACTTTTTTCTCTTCTTTCACTCTGCTGCTCAGAGTTTGTGGTTTGAGGCAAGCAGGGCTGGCAGGTTTGGGGCAATATCTCCTGTGTTAGGTGTCCTCAAGTCCTTCAGCCTCAGGGTTTGAGATCCAGCTGGATGCTCCCTGTCACTCATTCCCACTCCTTGTCTCCATCTGCATTCACCCACCTTCTTCCATCAGACAAAAAAGAGACTTTCTCATCCCCACAATGCAAGATTGCCTTTCTCATTTTGCAAGGTTTTCCCTAAAACCCAGGATTTACAGGATTCTGTAAATTAGCAGGAAGGAGGCAACAGTTTCAGTACATTTTCTCTGAAGTTGAATTGTTAAAGGATTTTTCCCCCCATATGTTAAAAAGATTCCAGAAAAGTCTAGCTTAGCCCAAGCAATCTCTAATTAATGTGCAGTGGGTTAACTTCAAGTAATTCCAGGTTTAACAGTCCTGTGAGCAATGCTGAGAAATTACAGTGGAGTTTTTTTTCCAGCAGAAAAGTGAAATAATAGCTGCTCTATAAAACCCCCTCATCTCCACCACTTCCCACCTCATTTGTTTAAAGCCTGCTGGTTTTATGGCTTGTCTGCACCTCTCCTGGAATGGGACTAATAAGAGGAAACGATGGGACTTGTCCACTGCTTCCAGCATAAAAAAATCCCCTCGTGCTCCTGCTACAACATCCACAACAGGCACATGCCTTTAAAAAATACAACAGCAAATTAATCAAGAGCAAACACGAGTCTCTTCTGCCTAAGGGGTCTGTGG
>WBNQ01006782.1:0-10718 GCA_013401375.1 Spizella passerina | reverse complement strand
TTTAAACATCACTTTTTCTCAGCAATGAATGGAGAACACTTTTGTATACAGGTTTTTTATTAGAACTGCATAAAAAATTATGGTTTCAGTTCAGCTATTTAACAGAAAAGGAAATATGAATTAGTGCAAACCTTCATATAACCCAAATGTTTCTTCTTCTTTTTTTATAAACATCCAACACTTGAAGCAATAGCAAGGCAACAATTCACAAATTGCCAAAAGCCAAAAGCATAGGGAAGAATCTTCTGTTTTCTTGGGGCAAAAAAAGGGGAAATAAAATTTTTTTAAAAAATTAAAAAGAGGATCTCAAGGACCCCAACCTATGACACCTACAAAATCCCTCTGTCCAGCACATTGTGGGGTACAGAGAGAAAGATGCCCACCATTTCCTGTGTTATGTTACTGATTGTGGAATATTCTTCTAAATAAGGAAGAACTAAGGAAGAACAGATCTGTAGCCTTTCCATGAGGCTCTTTGCTTCTAATCTTCATTCTAAACCAGATAAAACTAGAAAAATTAATATAACTACATCTACCTCCTACAAAAGAATCTGGTAAATACCAGTTTATTATATTAATCAATGGAAATAAGGATGGTGTACTTTTATAACAGAAGATGGAGAGGGATTTACAAGTAGGGAGATAATTTGGGTTATCTCTTCTGCAACCAAATTTGTATCTCTCATTTCCCTCTCTGTAAAGAGAGTTAAAGATCACATGTGTTTATCTATTTTTTCAAAGTATATTGTAAGATCTCAGAAGGAATATTCAGTTCATGATATAATGTGAACTATGTGTGCCACTTCTGTTCTCAGTTCTGAGTCCTGTTGGAGTAGAGATAAATTAAACAGCAGGAATTTCAATCAGATTAGGCTTATAAATGCCACAGAAATCTTTGTTAACCATTTGAGTTTTCCTCCTGTGCATAGAATCACGCTGGCTCTCCCTTAAGGTCAAAACCAAGCTGGATCCTGTTAGTGACACTGTGACATCATGGCAGGAGTTACTGTATGCAGGTTTGCCACTTATAATCAAATCACCACTTCCTCTATCAGCTTGGTTGCATTATTAAGTGACACTTAAAAGTAATTTTGATGATTAACTGAGCTGTTCTTCACAACAAGCACGTAATTTTCTTTTTTCCATGAAGCTTTCAAATCAAGACATAATATTCTGCACTTGGCACATCTATGCCAGGTGTAAGAAAATTAGTCTGGAGTTTTACTTCCTTCTTTGCCTGCTAAGAGGATGTTTCCATCACTTGCAGTGTGTGTTTCTCTCTAGTTTCATTTCCTAGGGAGGAATTATTTTGCTCACAAAAGCAATTCTGACAATAACTGTGAATAATTATTTTTGCAGTTCCGACCAGAAGAAAATGAAGGTGAATATGCTGAGAAAGTTGGTGGTACTGGTTCCTTTTGGAGTTATCAACCATCATTGTAATATCAGATGGTATCTAAATTTTTAAAAATTTATTCTAAAAGCCTCATGTGAGCAAAGAGTAGCATTTTTCTTTTCCCTCAGGTCTCAGATGTTTCTCACACTAAATTAAATGCCATTCAGTGTAAGAAGTCTATCTTGTTACTCCTCTTGTTCACTCCTGATTAAAGATCTTAAGGAAACATAAGAGGCAATTGATATTATGCCACCTCTAATGAATCTTTATATTACTAATTTTAATTTAACACAAAATATATGGTCTCTAAACCCTCTTAGTAACAGGCATGTGTGAGAAATAGCAGCAACTCAGACTATGAAGGACATTTCAAGCACAAATTTATTTGTTTTCCTCTGATGCAAGAGAATTGAATTTTAGTCTCTGCAAATAAACAGCTGTAGCTGCTATAATGATAAATTCTCTTTATTAATTTGACAGGTAGGATTTAATCATAGAANTATTTATTCAAATTCTCAATTCAAATTTCTACTAAGAAACCTCACACTGGAACACATGGAGGAAAATCCTCGCCTTGTTTGCCCTAGCAGGAATTTGCCTTTGATGACATTTGTTGCCCCTTTTCTCCATGTCTGGCACACCAGCCACGTCTTACAGGAATATTTACAAAGGCAGCTGTGACCATGACAGCAGAGCCAGCTCCCAGTACCTGCAGCAGGTGGCCAGAGAGCTCCCAGCCCATCAGCTCCTGCATCCCCCAGGGCTGGGAGTGAAGCAGCCACCAGGAATTCCAGCTTTACTCAAATTGCAGCAGTGCAGCCAGCCTGAGTAACAAGTGAAAAATAATTTATGTCAGGCTGTAAATACATAAAATTTGATGAATTTAAGAAAACAAGTGATGTGTTCAATTAATTTATATTTNGAATCTTTATATTACTAATTTTAATTTAACACAAAATATATGGTCTCTAAACCCTCTTAGTAACAGGCATGTGTGAGAAATAGCAGCAACTCAGACTATGAAGGACATTTCAAGCACAAATTTATTTGTTTTCCTCTGATGCAAGAGAATTGAATTTTAGTCTCTGCAAATAAACAGCTGTAGCTGCTATAATGATAAATTCTCTTTATTAATTTGACAGGTAGGATTTAATCATAGAAGGAAGGAAACCAGACATTTATTTTATTAGCAGAGAACAGAGAACAGCTTCATCTGTGTCCATTTTATATTATTTGAGCACTATATGTTTTGTATGGTTTTATTTTGTGCTTTGCTGGAAAGGCTGGAATTTCTGGTTTTATAAAAAATTCTTTAAAAACTCATTNGGGAGTGAAGCAGCCACCAGGAATTCCAGCTTTACTCAAATTGCAGCAGTGCAGCCAGCCTGAGTAACAAGTGAAAAATAATTTATGTCAGGCTGTAAATACATAAAATTTGATGAATTTAAGAAAACAAGTGATGTGTTCAATTTATCAGTGAGATTTTGCTTTTACATCACATAATCCTGAATTATGCATTAGTCTGAATATTTTTACTCCTGTTTATACATTTCAATTACAATATATTTGTATTTCTGTTGCTTACTCAGCCTCTGTTGATTTTGCCTTAAAGTCTATTTAATTTTATTTTTAGTAATGTAATTCAACACAAGCTTTTGGAAAAGTCCAAAAATTATGGAAGGAGTTTCTAAAATGACAAGTACTGTCACACTCATCAGAGAAAATTTCTATCTGTTCTAAGTGCTTTATTATGTCTGTGTCTTCAGAACTGACTAGTCAATATCTGATTTCATGAGTTCTTTTAAAAATTAGAGAAACATATACATATTAAAAATTCTGTTCTGTTGGCTGAAAACATAGTATTATTGTTCAAATGTCTGTAGCAGTCTGTTACTTGATTGTTCTTTTTGTAGCTCAATTTCAATTTTAGATTATGTTTAAAATTATCTGCTGTATTCTTGGTATCAACTGCCAAGCACATGATATTCTGGAAAGCTGAAACTGCTAAACTGCTTATACATATTTTTTTTCCTAAATGTTATACCTAATTTTAGCAATGTTAACATTGTCATCTTGCAATTATATAGGGGCATATACATCATGACCTGCAAATAATGTATCAGCAAAGGGTTTTCCCTCCTACAGGCTTCTATTCCAAATGCTTCATGAAATCAGAAGGTATGTAAAAGTTATTCTGAGCCACTAGCCCACCTACAGCATGTCACTGTGGATTGCTGAAAAGTACTATTTAAAAAATGAATTTAAGATGGTGAAAAAGATGGGAGCTGTTACATTTGTTGTGACGGAATTTTTAAGATGTTCAGTTTTATGTGTCAGTTAAAAGCAAAAGAAATCAAGGATGTCATATTTTCATCCACAGCTTCCCCAAAGTAGTTTCATGAGTTATTATGTTGCCAGCTTCCAGATGGTCAGTGACTTATCTGAAGGCTCAGATCATTTATCGACAATGAAATTGATTCATTTCTATCAAATTGTAATTTAGGAACCACATGTGGTTTTTCTGTCTTACGCTTTTTCTTCCTATGGAGTGGGTGAGGAAATGAAGAAATTAGAGATGTTCTTCTTGCTTTGCCCTGTCCTCAGGCAGGAATTCATGGGGGTAGGTTGAGCCTCTTCTGGATGACACCTCAGGATTCCTTAAATGCACAATGGCTTTCCAGTTTTGAGTCATTGGGAGATGTCTGTCTGAGAGTATGGAAAAGACTTGAGCTGGGCCAGCTGGTACAGAATTCAACAGCACATCATTCAGTGTGTACTGACAAGATCCCACATTTGCAGTTCCAGGAAAATATTCCTATTTGCAAGGACAGTTACAGTGTCCAGAGGACCATGTGAAGGATGGAAGGGACAAAGAGGCTTTATCTGACAACTGACCTTATTTTTCCCTTCTGCCAACTTCCTCCTTTTTTTTTTTCTTAATTTCACAGCTCTTGTTGCTGAAATTGCTTGTTTTAATTCCTAAGTGTGGGACCAGCACTATTCTACAGACACCAGAGGTCTGACACAGTCGTGTAGTAAAAGGTGGCAGTTTGGAAATTTTACATAGCTGAGATTTGAAATCCTGGACTATGGATATGCTTTGAAGATTTGTGTACAGCTGTGGCAGAACTGGCAAAACTCCTTAACTTGAATTGCTTCAGAGTTTACTCACAAGTTCTTTCTTAAAAATCCCACTCAACAGTAATAAATGAGTGAAGCATTCTACCTGACCACCCTGAGGAACTGTATTCCTTTAACTGGAGGGTTTGAAACAGAAATAGGAATTATTTTCACAATGCTCTGAGGTGAGTCCAGCCTGCAGAAAGTGTAATTTCATCATACCCTACATAGTTTTTCTCTCTCTCTGCAATGTCCTTGTTGCCTGAATAACTTGCCCAGCTGTACTGCACTCACATGATCTTCTTGCTGGAACTTGGGGGGTGATGTACAAGGAAGGCAAACGTAGCTTTTGGTAATGGTCTTTAAATTGCAGACAGTTTCTATTAACTGCTTGCTTTAGGATTCCACTGGGTAAATAATAATTCTTTTTCTCATTAAGAGGAGGAAGAGGGGAAAAAAAGAGAAAATACTAAAATGGTATTATCAGGATTAAAAAAAAAAAAGAAAAGCAGCTAAGAAAATAAAAAGGAAGGCTGAATAGTCAAGGAATAAGAGATAAGCCACATTAATGAGGAAGGTGAACCTGATTGATTTAGAGCCATTATTTAGAGCTGGGGAGGAAGGGAAATTAGAAATACACCCTATTTTTATATCATTGCATAACAACCTCAATGAACAAAGTGATGTGCTTGAAGTTACTTAGGAAATCTAAAAATTTGAGGCATTTCAAGCTCTTAAAGCCTAGTAAAGGCATTTCAGAGCATGCTATCTTCCTGTTAAGACAGAACCTGTCTTTTGCTATGCACTACTTTGGATTTGAGATTGAGATCTGACCATAGGTCCCAAGTACTGATGGAACATGGAAAAAAATAAAGAACTGAGAAAGTAACTACCTGCAACATTCACTGGGGCTCCAGAATTCTAATAAATTGTATGTCTGGATGGGATGTACTGTCTGTCACAGGAAAAATGGGATATTTTTAAGTGTAAATCCATATTAATGGAGATACCATCATCTGGTAGTCTATTAATCTGTTGAAATCAATAGGAACTAGACAACAGACTGGGTTTTATGCCTATGTGTTGCCTTCAGTCAATAGCGGAGGATGTAGTTGAGATCAGGCTCCTCAAGGAATAAAACTGACATCCTGCCTGCCAGCCCCTTCCTCTGAAGTGACACTGGAAGGAAGCAGCGTGCAGGAGAGATGCTGCACACTGTTAGTAACAAGACAGACAACCTCTAAATATTCAGCTGTGGTTTATTTATTTTAGAGCCTTTTACTGGCTTCAGTGGGGTTGTCATTCCCTGGGACTCCTGTTGGCCTTGCACGTGTGGCAGCCAGGGTAAGAAACCTGCTTATGCTCCAGAAAATTAAATCCTTACTTAGCACAATTGAGAACCAAATGAAAAGTGGAATAGTTGAATTTGATGAGCTCCATTGAATATTTCATATCTTGGTAGAAAAGTACAAGTAACCAGAAGAAGAATTCTGCAACCTTGACTTTAAGAGAAAAGATAAGAGGGAAAAATGAGCTGGCTCTTAAATTATTTTTCTAAGGGCAGGGGCCATTAATGGAAATTGTAGGGTGTTCCACAGCAATATCACATCCTGTGTGACAGTATTGTGCCCAAGGTTAACAGGCACATACCCTTCTTTAGATATGTGATTAGTGGGACACACTGATAATGCTGATCTGTCTATCACATAAAAGGGAAAAATATTAAAGTTATTCAAATGAATGAAGAAAAATAAGTTTAAAAAAAATCAGCTCAGAATAATATATTAATGTACCATTCAGTTTAATTTGTATTCTAGTACTGGTCTTAGGAAAGCACTCTGCCAGTTTGTGGTATTTAGTGTAATATTTAATTTAAAGCTGTGATTGAATTCTGGAAAATCTAACAAGCATTTAGCTTCATTTATTAATATCTAAAGATGCAGTATTCATCATCAGTGATTTTGATTAATGTTCCCCTTCAGCAATGATACACAACAGTGAGGTGACCTTGATGAGAGAACATTCCATGCTATTAAATAATAGACATCCAAAAGATTATTTTGATTCCTGAGTCTGCCTGATTCATTCATTCCTTTGGCAAAAGTTGTTCTTGGTAGAATAAAGCCATGCATGCAATGAGACAATTCTTTAAATTTTAATTCATTTTTCTTTAACTTTTAAAGTGAAGTTTAGCTTCCTTTGGGGGCCATCATCACTAGATATTAAAGGTCACTTGCTGATGAATTGGGTTTTTTCCAGTGACTGGCTTATGCTTTGGAATTTTTCATGTATTTTCTGGATAATTCTCATAATACATAACCATAAACTTAAAATTATTAATTAAATACTACATATTTATAAGACAAGTTGCATAAGTGCTCCTCTAGGCGAATTTGGATGTAATTATTCACTGAACTTAATGAAAAGACTTGGGGAAAAAATATTTTTACCTTCCACAGCCTAGAAATGATCCAAAGGTAGGAAAAAGTTCAAGACTGAGAAACAAGAAATATATTTTTATGGATATGGATTCGATTTAATAATACAGAAATTTAAGGAGGGGTAAATGATTAAGTATTATAAGAAGAAAATAATTTGTCTTGAAAATTTATACTTCAGGGTTCTACAATTTCAATGCAGGGTCAGTTCCAGTCATGAATAGTATGGGAGAAGTTAAGTTTAGTTATGATTGCTGTGATAGTCACATGGAAGAGAGAAATCTCATTCTGGACACAAATACATTGGGCATAACTTTCTTCTTTGAGGGGACTCTCTTCTGCATTTTAGTGCATTGAAAGGCCTGCAATAACAATAGCACAAATGTATCACTCCCTCCTTCTCATTGAATTATAAAGTCAATATAAGATAAATATGAGCTGGTTTTGCTTCTAAGCTCCTGAAAAGAACCTTTCATTTGTATCACTTCTCTGTCTGCAGTTCAGTCCTTGAATTTGCTGATGGCTCAAGTCATCGTGCACCACGTGAAGGGAAGTGCTTTGGAAAGTGCACTAAATGTATATTTGTGTTCAGACTCCTAAATACCTTTGAAATCCAGCCTCTGGTCTTTTGCAACAAAACTAATTCTTGTAGAGGTTTGGTTTATATGAATGCTTGTGGGAAAGGTAGAGAGTGTCTCCTTAGGAGTAGTTTGTATTCAGGAGCTCACACCTGCCGATGGTTGATTGTGCCCTCAGTCAAACTGGGTTCAGGTGTGGGCACTTTGGGGAAGCACCAGAGTCTATAAAAGACTGGCACCACAGCAAAGGGGTTGAAGATAAGTGAAAAAGTGTTTGAAATACTCTTTCAAAGACCTCTTAATTTTGTCTTCTCTACTGTTTGTAATCTACTGTGACTTTTGCTCCTCCAAATTCATATGGAGGTATTCAGAGTATACCCAAATGCCCTGAGTCCCTCCCCTGGGGAGATGGAAGCTGTTCAGGTCAGGATGCTCTTTTATATCAAGACTTTGCTCAGGAATGAATGTCTAGTTGGGTAATAATGGATAACTACTTCCTCTGAAATTATTTAAAGTTCTTTTCTCTTTAAACTTGTGACTAAAAAGCTTAAGACCAAAGGAGCTAAACTTTAGCATCAAGATAGTAAATCAAAGAATGCTTAGAAAGGAAAATCATGTTGGATAATTCCTTATCCTGTGGCTGAAAACAGAATTGCCAAACATTTTTGCTAAAGAGAAGGGAAATAGAAAAATATCATAGAAACCAATGCAAATTAGACTTATGATGTTTCTTCAGTGATTTAACAGCAGAGTTTGTGGTGAGTGGGAGTGGGGCTGTGGCCCAGCCTCATCCCTAATGAGCTACAGCTGTGAGCAGCAGGTGAGCAGCATGGACAGCAATGAGCCAGGGAGTGCCCAGGGGCACTGGGCAAACGGAGCAGAGGGCACTCAGGGGCAGGGCATCAACAGGAGGGGGTAAAAGGTTGGGCTAAGAACAATAAAGGGCAAACGTTTGCAGTCTTCTGAACTGATATGATGTTACTTCTCTGTGGAAAATGCTTGAAGTTGTGTGGTGATACTCTGTGGAGTGTGGCTATCTTGACTGTGACATAATTCAACACAAAGTAAGTAAAATTTTACTTCTGATTTTACAGGTGATTCATTTTCCATGGTTGGTTTGCAATAGCTTTTGTTCTGGCTATAAGACTAGTGATTTCTAGTCTTATCAACCTTTGCAGGTTTGGTGAGATGCATTATATTGTAAATCCTTTTTCTTCTACTTAAAAAAATTACAGAAAAAAGCCCAAGTTTGCTGTAGATTTAAGACTCTCATGAACTCTAATGTCTGTAAACAGTCTAGCACTGGTGCTGTGTCTGTTATGCTGACTACCCTGAAGCCACCCAAATTTATGAATGTTGAAGTCAATCTGTAATTTTGCTGTCACTCTTAATGTAAACACCATGGGCGAGATTTGCTTTTAAACCAACACCCTTCCTGCTCCTGTTCCTATAATTTGACTCTTTTTTGAGTATCTCTTGTTTGAGTGTGACATGCTTAGAGTCCAGCCTTTTCACTGCCACAAACTCTGAAGTTGGATGCTTGAAAGACGTGTATGAGCTTTTTCTCTATCATAACTTATATACTTAGAGAACTTAAATAATTTTCTGTACAGCACAAACTAACCATCCTTTTAGAGAAAATCTGAGAGAAAAGCAAACTTAGAAAATATATCTTCTAATGTGTAGATAATTTTTGAGTTCTGTAAATGATGTAGATTTAGAAACCATAGTTACTGAAAACTTGGTTCCCATATAATGCTAATCATGGCTGTCTTCAAAATTTGTGGAAATGCATCTTTTTTCCTTTTTGACTGCTTTCTGCCCATGGTTTTGCTATCACTCTTAATTTCTTTTTCTGGATCCATATGGTCCTTTCTGGCCTCTGCAGTAAGATTTGTGTCTCCAAGGTGCACAATGTCATGGAATTATACTTTCTAAAGCTTTGTGTTTCTGCCAGAGTTAGGTTTAGGATGAGGGAAATTCACAATAATAGAGGCAGGGTCAGCAGATTCCTGGTGATCCATCACTGCTGTCTGAGGATGGTAGTGGTCAAGGGAGATGCAACTCAGCTGGATCTGATCTGATCCCATTCATCTCCTTTAGGTTCATAAAGGATTCTATTTTGCTGCTAGAACACCTAACATTCCTTTTGCAAAACTATCTCAGTGTCTGAAGAAGTCTGTATTCATGTTTAAGGTGAGATCAGCATTTTGCAACCAAATTCAGATAGGCTTGCTCTAAGATTGTAACAACAGGGATTGCTGAGAGATTTCAAGTTGTCGTGTGGTTTTAAGTACTCTTTATTTGTCTTTTCATATTTTTTTTATAATGGCATTAAATTGTTCATGAGAATTTCTTGAAGTGTTAATGGTTTCTCTTTTGTTTTAGCTTAACTTGGCAATTGAATTTATCGACATTGTTTTTAAAGGAATTTAAAAAAACTCTTAGGGTGTAAAAATACATTTCAAGGGATTAATTGTTCTAGTAGACTTTCATGAAAAATGGTTCTTGAGTTCTCATCTAATTTGACTAACAAACCCTTCTACAGAATGCTGAGGTTGTCATATGGGATTTTTGTTTTTAAAAAGAATGTGAAATCACTAAACATGAATATATGTTAATACCCTCTGTGAATATCCCTTTGGGTGAACAGATTTGGAGGGTTTTTTTGAAAGCCTGGCCTGCCACTGCCATTCCATTTAATTTGCAATGTATGTCCCTTTGGCCATGTCCTTTCACTTCTACTTGAAGACAAACACTTCATAGAATAATCAGACAAATATTTCCTGTAGATGTTTAGGATTAGTGAAATGGTTTGAAATAATTAGTTTGAAGGTTTCTGTGTATTTCTCATGTATGTTCTGCTTGTCTCATATAGGTGTTAAGTAGCTTGTACACACATCCACAAGAATAAATGATACTGTGAATGTTCACACAGGGACTGATGATGCATTTTACATCACTGTTTCATGTAAAAGCACTGCATAAAATGTTTAATGTCACAAAAGAAGGTCAAGTGAATTCTGTAATTAGATTTTTGCAGAAATTGGGAGATCTGACTTGGAATCAGTGTCATTCAGTAATAATTAAAGAGTGTGGAAAAATTAAGTCACTCGGTAAGAAGCAACTTATCTCCTAGTCAGCATAAATAAGCATCCCTTTATAAAGGAATGTTAGAGAAAAAAA
>WBNQ01006781.1:11849-24239 GCA_013401375.1 Spizella passerina | reverse complement strand
CATCATCATCATCATCTCCAGAGGTTTTAATTTGAAATTTCCTTTCTGTTATTTTAAAGATTAAACTTACTCCATGGAATATGAACAGGACTCTAGGAAATAACCTCTTTTTTTTTTGTCTGTATATAATTTACCTTATTATATTTCTGTTCATATAAGCACCTTTTTCAGCTCTTCTCAGGCATTTACCTAAAAAAGGTGCAGGAATTTCTTTAGGAAGTTGGATTAATACTGGAGCTGTAAGAATGAACCACCATATAGGTGAGAAAGAAAATTCAATCTACATTGTCTCCTGTCCCCATAACAACAAGATAAGTCTTATCATTTAATTTAATTTCTGCTCAGGTTGAATGTTATACATTTTGTTTGAGTAAAAAATGAAAAAGCTAAACATACTAATTCTGTACAAAATATGTAGTACAAGTGATAAATTAAATAATCTCTTTCTGTAATAGTAAAAAAAAATTAATTGAAAATAAAAAAACACTTCCATTTAAAAGACCATCTCTATCTCAGATTCTTTGGCTATTCCAAAAGTTTTTATTTTTCAGCTATAACATCAATAAAATCTGAGTAGATAAATTTAAATACACCAATTCAGCATCTTTGTGATTTTTCCCTTTCAACCAATATAAACTCTAGAGCCAAAGTTAACATAAAATGGAACTTCAAAGAGTTTTCATAAAGTTATACTCATCCATTCAGATATTCATAATTTCGATTTTCTTATGCTTGAGAAATGAGTTATGCAAAAATACATTTTTAAAACCAAAATAAAGAAGAATACTAGAGACAGCAAGGAGCAAGAAGAGCAAACAGAGAAATAATTAGAAACAAGGAACCTACAACATATTTTATTTTCAAAACAAATAGAAACCACAGGCAGAAGGCTGTATTTGATTAAATTTCTATAGAGAACAAGACATTTTATTATGTTGTGCATTGTACGAGTCGTTCCAATAATAAAATGCAATTTAGTTTTACTACCAATGGCCTGTACAGTCTCCTAACGAATGGACATGATGAAAATAATGCATATTGTTTATCATGGTGAGTTTGCAAGCCGTGAAAGAAATTTCAAGCAGTGGTCATCATTGCTCAGCCACAAGAAAACACAGCTGGAAATTAAAAGAGCCACTGTGAAGATGAGGAAAACAAAGAGTTTCTGGATTTTGTTATTCACATTTAAGGAAAAGTGCTGCAATAGCTACTTCATTTGTGCACTGAAAAATATTTGGAAGACAGTTTTGGATTTAAGATGCCTTGCTTTTACAATGAAATAGTCCAGTTTCTCAAAACTGTTATATTGGTCACCTTACAATTCTGAGTTATTTATGTGAGACTGAAGAAAATGAATTATGAAAAAGGAAAACCTAAAAAATCCCCCCCAGACAAACAAAACTTCTGAATTTGAGAGGAAAACAGATGTTGCTTTCATTTAAATGACATTTTGACCAAAACAATTACTACCTTGGGAAGGGAGGGAGGTCTTTAATATGTAACAATGTTGGCATTTTCAGCATCTGGGTAAACTGCACCACATCTGCTGAACAGATGCAGCAATGGGATAATTCTGAAATTCAGCAATAGTTAAACTTAAGGTGCCTTCTCCAATTCATTCCATGCTCCCTTGAGAATGTGAATGCCATTTATTGGCATGGTGTGTAATTAAGGAGTGGTGTGAAGTTTTATTTTTCTGCCATTCTTAATTCACTTTCCCTGCATCCAGAAAATGAACCTCCCTGAGCTCCATCTTTGCCAAAGATACACTTGGCACTGGAAACCAAATGGAATGACATGGGGTCAAACACAAAGTGAGTGCTGAACAGCAAATCCCAGAAGTTAAGGAAGCTGGGAGATCTACTTCTGGGTGGAACTGGGTACAAAATTCTGGTTTCTGCATCCGCACAGCCAAGATGAGTCTGAAATAAGTCTTTTTACATTCCTAGGCAGTGTATCTGCCCCAATTGTTTTAGAAAAAACTGTCTTAAGGAAAAAAATAAAATATATCAAGAATTTTGGGGAAGCTTATGTGAGAATAAGTCCTGTGAGGAGCAGCTGAGGGAGCTGGGAAGGGGCTCAGCCTGGAGCATAGGAAGCTCAGGGGGCCCAAAGAAGGCTCAGGGGCAGAGGGAACGGCCTCAGGCTAGGCCAGGGCAGGCTCAGGGTGGGCACAGCAGGAATTTCCCCATGGAAAGGGGGCTCAGGAGCTGCCTTGGCACTGCCCAGGGGGGTTTGGAGTGCCCAGGCCTGCTGGTGGCACCTGGAGGTGGCACTCAGAGCTCTGGGCTGGGGACACGGTGGGCACAGGGTGGTCTTGGAAGCTTTTTCCAACCCCAAGGATTCCATTATTTTTTGATTCTGTGTTTAGGAATACACTGATGGCCAGCCACTCTGGAGGAAAGAAGGAAAAGTGATGAGGAAGGGGGAAATTATAATTTCCTACCAGCTTCCCAATTTCTTCCAGTTGAACCTGGTCCTTTGCCCCTGGGTCAAGGCCTACCCCACTGTGGTAATGTTTATTTTGGCTGGTAATGATTAAGAACATCCTATTAATAGAAATGCAGTCAGACTTGGAGATCCTGCACAGAATGAATGACAAAAGCTGTCCGGGATCCTCACACCAAGCAGCCAAAACCCCTCACGAAACAATTCTCCTCGTAGAACAATTTTGCTCACAGATACATTGCCATTACCTTTGGCTGCTTTATAAAACACTGAGATAACTCCTTTGACAGCAAGAGCAACTTGCTCTGCCACCTCTGTGCACCCTGATCTAAAGTGTCATTCTAAACACAAACAGTTAATTGAAAAGTATTTTCATTTTTCAAAAGGTGTCATAACATATCATGCACAGCATGATTTCAGATAATTCATGTTTTTATTTCATACTTTAGTGTCGGCTGTAAGCAAGAATTTAATACACCCAGACATGAGAGATATGTCTAACTTTTTTTAGAATTCTTTCCTTTTTTGTATGTCTTTGTGTGTTTGTGTGTTGGAGTGGCAGAAGGAGGCAGAAAGATTTACAGACTTTATTTTCTGATAAGCCTCAGAAAGTAAGAGGTCAGAATTTTCATCCACCTGGAATCTAAAAAGCAATAAAAGGTACAGATAACTCTCTCTTAAAATTAATACAATTTATTATTGTTTTCATGAGTACCTCTTATTACTTTGGTTTTTTTTTAATTCCTTTTCCTCCTACCACTACATTCAATAATTTTAGCCCCAATATGTGCAATATTTTTAATTTGAGCATACTTTTGGATCAGGAAGGTAAACAGAATTTCTTATCTAGCTGTTACACCATTTTCATCCCTTTTGTTTCCATTAAGTAAGGTTAGTTTTGAAACATCATACCTTAAGTTTGCCTTAGAAAATTCCAAGGAAAAAGAGAGGAAGATGAAAATTTTCACAATGTGAAGACGGCAAAGAGCAGACAGAAGTATAAAATCCCCCAAAACAGGAAAAAACCCAACCCAACCCGATTAAAACAACTTAACCCATTCCCCCCCACCCATAACCAGATGAAATTAAATTATTTCCATATAATAACTGAAACAAATTCAATTAATATGTAAGATCTATCAAAAAATTATAGTAATTATAGCAGAATTCTATAGGATTTCATCCAGTAGAACTCTTCCTATCAGCAATGCAGAAAGATGAAAGAGAGAGATAAAGTTCCAATTTCCCATGAAAGCTTTCTCCAAAAAACTATGACACTATGGCTATTAAAGCAGGAAATAAATACCAAGACAAATTAGCATGCAAGTCTGCCTACAGCTGTACAACTCAACTTCTTGGTGGAAAATTTAAATCAGGTTTAGACAGGAAATCCATGTTTATTTGTTCAAATAAACACAGAACTATTCAGAAAGCAATACGGGAAATGAAAACGCAATGAAACAAAGGACAACTAAAAGGATCTAATGCAACTTATGGGGGGGGAACCCCCCAGAAAACAATGTAAATAAAAACTAAAGCAAGCAAAACTGAGAAAAGATGATTTGGAAATTATACAGAAAAAACAAATAGTGAAGTATTTTTGACATTTACAGAAATTAAAGTGTTGTTTACTCCAACACTCATATTTATTTACAATTCATGTATAGGGGACTTCTACAGTGCAAATTACTTATGGTTGATTTTACTACATTAGGCAATCTATTCCACAACATTTGTTGCAATGGAAGCATGTGGATATTACCACAAGGCTGATCAGGTTCATTTTACCTCACAATTGTTCTAACATAGTTTAAAAATAAACTTGAATAATGTAAACTTGAGTTGTGGAATATCCAGATTTGGAAGGGGCTCATAACAACTATCGAGTCCAGCTCCTGTCCCTGCAAAGGCCAAAACATAAAAAAGGACTGAATTTATCTCTCAGAATTTGCACTCACTTCGCATCTGCATTTTTTTGAAATGCAAAAATACATTATTATGAAAGTTTTTTTGCTCCCCCTTATGCCAATTTTTTTTGCTGACCAGTATTGTATGTATATCTTTTTTATTAGATAGACAATTTATACATGGCATGCATCACATAAAGTTGATCAATTGGTTTTTCAGTAAGTTGCAGACCTGGCCATGAATTAACCAATAAGTAGTATGAAATAGTATTCTGCTTCTCAGCCTGGATTAAATGCCAGCTGCTTTGATCAAACATGTAAGGAAAAAAATCTATTACTTCCTAATGAACATAATGTTCTACAATCAACTTGATTGGTGTTATGCAGGGAATTACAATTTTACTCATTGTTGTTGGGAATGATATATTCCACTGCAGCATCAACCAGGCCACAGAGATAAGAGGCTTTAAGAGTTTAATTAAAAAGGTTTTCAGTCTTAAAGATATGCAAAGAAGATTAATACTAGTGGGCTTGAAAGCTACATGGGATCTCTGATGACAACTCCAGCTTTGAGGCAAATACTTGTTTTCTAATTAAAACCCACAGTACTAAAAATGCTTTGAAGAGATCTGTGCAGACACCCTTGTTCTCCAGCCACAGTGACAATCAAAATATTGACACAAATCTAGATCTCTGCTCCCAGAGGTGCCGAGGGTAACAACAGGGATGTGCAGCTTTTGCCCCTGGAAGTTTCCCCCAGAGGAGATGGAGGTGTCAGTCACAGCCATCATCACCATCCTTCTGTGGCCATTACACACACGAGCTGACACTAAGAGAAAAACACATGCATCAGATGATCCTGATAACAAAAATCTTGACAAAAATTCTGCCATTTCCTCTGCTTGTATTGAGGATGGCAGATTGAAATGATCTCACTCCATGACGGCAGCCGTTGTGAAACTGTGGAAACGTGATATCAGTAAATAGTGAAATGATTTTGTCATTTATGAGCTTTAAAAAAAGCCAAACAAACAATGACACAAAGATATTGTGAGCTACAAAGCAGGACAAAAGGACCAACAATTACCCAAAAAAAAAAAGCAAGTACTGAAGAGTGAATATAAGCTTTCTGAGACAGAAGTAGTGTGATAAATCCAAGAAGCATAAGGGGGAGAGAATAAGAGTAACCCACTCTAACACCTCTGAAGATTAGTTTTATAAATGAATTCTGTACTTCTGTGTGAGAGAACAGAGTGATACAGCCTCACATTCTAATTTTGGAGACTTCTCTTACAGAGAACCAGTGTGGCAGATACACCTTGTTCATACTAGACATTAAATAGAAACCTTTAACAGATGTCTCCCTGGCACTGTGAGTGCTGCAAGTGCTGGAATAGCCTTGGCAGATAAACACTCATAATTAGATGTCAAACAAGGAGTCCCATTTGAATAAACAAAACTTTTTTATGCCACCGAGAGCTCCAAATATTGTACTGTGGTATGTACAGAATGGGCACCAAAAATACCTGATCTGAAAGGAAACAGGATGATAAAGATTTTCATTATGAAAAATAGTTGTGTTTTCCCTATGAAAAGTGTTAAGTTTGTTTCTGGAAGTCTAGACAGCCGTGGAAGAATCAACAGCTCACAAGGAACATATGTCTTTTTTACCTAGGGCAGCTGATATCAGCATGGTTTGAAAAATAATACCTCCAAACAAGACCTGTTTCTGTGGGGGAAAAAAAAGCATCAAAACCTAAAGAACTTAATCCTAGGCAAAGACAGAAGAATTAAACTTTCTTTTAAAATCAATGAGTCCATGATATTCATTCATGTGAAGACTAATTTGTTTGAAGGCAAACAATTCAGTGAGAAGGCAGAGGAGAAAGCAGCATAACCCATCAAAATGACTTAAAAATGAGCTTAAAGTAATAGAAAAGCAGGATGTGAGAAGAAGGCTTTTAGCTCGAACTGGTGCCACAGGGATCCCCACCCATGGGATTACAAACTCCAAATGGAAAAAATAATCTGCCTGGCAGAAATTGACCATTTATGCTTATTATCTCTGATGAGAGAACTAGATACATGCAAACATTCATCTTCTTATTCTGATGCCTTTTAATCCAAATTTCTGATTTTACCCTGCAGGGAAGGAGAAGCTTCTACACAGCAAGGGCATGAGGCTTATTTAAAATCTGCCAAACAGTACTAGCATTTGTAGCAGTGTTTTCCCAAATCACCAACTTAGCATCAAATGGAGGAGAAATATTGATTTTCACAAGACTGGGCCTGGGTCTTGGTTTCAGTGAAGGAGTGGCACCTTAGGGGAGCTGGAGCACAGGGCTGGTCCACAAGCAGTATTTGAACAACTGTAATTGATGTTGAACTCCTGCTAATCCTTCCCCTTCAAGTGTCTGTCACTCCCAACTTCCTTTACAAACCAGAGGCCCATAACATTTCTTAATGGTTAAAGCACTGGACTAAATTAATATGGCATAAATTAATAAATTTATGGAGGAGTGTCTTAGCAAATAATATCACTTTGTGGACATTATGATGGGAAGGATGTGAAAATGAAAGCAATGGCATCACTAAACTTTAGAAAAATAGGGTGCCCTGGTGCACGCCACAGGAAGGTGCCCAGCTGGGGCTGGCATGGCTCCACACAGGGACACTGCAGGCCCTCCCTGGGCAGCTGTTCCAGGCTCTGCTGTCCCTCCATGCACACAAGTTCTCCCTCCTGCTGCCCTGCCCCTCGCTGCCCTTTATTTGATGGCCGCTGCTGCTGCTGCTGGCACCGGCAGCCCCGAGCAGAGCCCGGCCCGAGCTCTGGCAGCCCCTGCGGATGTTGGGGTGCACGGATGGGATCCCCGGCACGATCCGCTGGGGCCGGCGGGGTCGGCCGTGGGGGCTCCCCAGAGCCATCTCCAGAGTTCCAGTTCACGCAGTGTCAGCCCAAAGCAGCGGCATCCGGCCAAAAGGTGGGGAAGGTTCCCGGCCATTGTGCTGAGAGCCCTCGGTGTGCGGGGCAGGTGCAGGGAGCGAGGCCGAGGCACCGAGGCAGAGCCTGTGGGGCAGGGGCAGGCGTGTGAGGACAAGCCCCCGTCCATCAGAACCTGTTCCCAGCAGCGCTCTGGGAAGGCACAGCGAGCACCCTGCCCACAATCCCCGGGGATAACACCCAGCAAACGCGCCCACCTCAGCCAGGCCGGGGCTCCTGACGGGGCCTTCAGGGCCCTGGCGGCCATGGTGAGGCACAGGAAGGGAACTGGGGAACGTCTGTGGCAGCCCTGCCAGGGTTCCCTTGTGCAGCCCGGGCAGCCCAGCTCCCGCAGGCTGTGCCCAGCCCAGAGCTGCTGCAGAGCCCCAGTGCTGTGTGTGCCTGGCCTGGAGGCTGTGCAGCAGCTGCTGGTGTGCGCTGGGCTGTGCTGGGCTGTGCTGGGCTGGGCTGGGCTGTGCTGGGCTGTGCTGGGCTGGGCTGTGCTGGGCTGGGCTGTGCTGGGCTGGGCTGTGCTGTGCTGGGCTGTGCTGGGCTGGGCTGTGCTGTGCTGGGCTGTGCTGGGCTGGGCTGTGCTGGGCTGTGCTGGGCTGGGCTGTGCTGGGCTGTGCTGGGCTGTGCTGTGCTGGGCTGTGCTGTGCTGTGCTGTGCTGTGCTGGGCTGGGCTGTGCTGGGCTGTGCTGTGCTGGGCTGGGCTGTGCTGTGCTGTGCTAGGCTGTGCTGGGCTGTGCTGGGCTGTGCTGGGCTGGGCTGTGCTGAGGGGCCCAGGGCTGGAGCCAGCCCTGCACAGGAGCCTCAGCCGGGCCCTCCATGGCCTGCTCCCACTCTCTTCCAGATGCTCCCCAGGATATATACATATATATATTAAAAGAGAGAGATTAGATAGAGATAGAGATGAGATAGAAATAGGTGTAGACAGACAATTGTATATATTGGCCTGCACATGGTAGGCCGCTAAATCTCAGGCCCTTACTAACTGGTGTCATTTTGAAACCTAATTATCTTTCATCTACTTGTAATTAATTACACCACGTGCAAAACAGATTCTAAGTCTCTTCTTAATTAATAATGAGCCTGGTGTTTTCATTTGCCTAGGAAAAAGGTTATGAAATCAACAAGGAGGATCCACGTCCCAGGGAGCGTCACCAGGCCTGCAGCCTCCCCCAGCCCTGTCAAAGCCCTTGTCCTCTTGGCCAGGTGATTCAGCTGTGGATGGTTGTTGCTGTTCACAGCACCGCAATATTAATTCAAAAGGCACAGAATTTATAACAAAACCCCCTTTTTTTTTTTTTTTTATTGCAATGTCATCTCTGTGCAGTTAACTGCATCAGTTTACTCTCTCATGACTGACAATAATTTTTTTGTTAAGTCCAAGCTAGTATGAAATGGAAGTTTCTGCAACTAAAAAACTCTCATACACATAAATCTTGAGACTATGCCCACCATTGCTTGGTTCTGTCCCTCTTTCCCATCTTTCATTACCATGTCCAGATGCCACTTGAATGTTTCCAGGGACTGAAAATTCATAGCATTTCTGTTACAGTTCTTGATCACTTTCACAGTGAAAAAGTGTTGTATTTAATTGTTTATTAATTGAATTACTCTTTGGGTTTTAATGAAACCATTTTAATTCCTGCATAAGTTCATATTTGATCACTGAGTAGTGAATATTTGGTGTCCTTACTGCCATTCAGAAATTAAAAAAAAAAGCAAAATAAAACAGGAAAATTAAAACAGAGAGAAAATAGAGAAAGGAGAGAAAAGGAAGAAGAGAGAAAAAGACTATCAGAAACATTCACTGAAATTATTAAAGGCCCAGAAGAAAAAGAAGATTTTCTAGTAGTTGAACTTGTTTCAAGGACCTGAAAAGTGGGGAAGACCATGAAAGGCAAGCCTGAGTAACTCCAAGCAAACATATCCCTGAAGATTTGCTTCTCTCTGTGACAACATGTAGCTGCAAAAGATTTATTCCCAGTCTTTATTCCCCCAGGATGCTGGGCTCTGATCCTCCCTGCTTCCCCCTTGTTTGCCAAAGGTGTCACATTTGGCTGAATCCCCACTGAGTTTCAATTTAACCCAGTGTCCTGAGGCAGCCCTGCACTGAATAAAGAGGAATTCTTGATAGTTCTCTGTTTCTGGTTAGTTTAGTGCAGAAATAAAGGAAAAGTGGAAATGTGGCACTGGAAAGGAAAAAGAGAAAAATAAAATTAAAAAAAAAATCAATACCGTTTGCTTCAAGTGTGTGGCAAAGATGGAAAAAATTCATTGCAGATTAAGTCAGCCTCTGGAATTATTATTATTTCCTACAAGAGACCAAAATTAATTACCAGTGGTATGAGCAATACCTAAATTTATAGAAAATTCATAAAAAATGTTAAAAATATGTATAAATGTGTTTGAAATAAGAAGATGGAGTAAATTTCAGAAGCCAGGTTTTGTGTGTGTGGTACAATTCTGTAAATTTTGCATTATCTTTTTAAAAATTACGTTTTATCTTAAACCCACAAATTTTAGCGTCAACCTTAAAAGTTCTAACAAAGAAAATTAAAAACCTAAATTAATAGAGCAACACTCAAAAATTACTTAGGTTATATTAAGTGAAAGTATGATTAAGTCAAACAATGTTTGTTTAAATATAAATAAAAAATTATTTATATACTTTAGAAACATTTGTATCAGCCTTTGATGCCAGAAATATTATAAGAAGCTTTCAGCCTGACAAGATCTAAATTTTTAGGCTAACAAGGCTAAATTTTTATTTCCCTGTTGGATGCTTTTGTGATTTTCTTAAACCTTTTCAAAGTGACACAAACAACTGATATTCCAATATATATAATATATAACAGAGGTGTATGTTATACTTAACCACTTTATTTTTGCAAACAGGTTATTAGCTGGAGTGACTTAGAATGGTTATTTGAGTTTAAGATTTTGAAAATTTCAATTTCTACAGACTTGTTCTGGAATGTCATGCCAGACTTTGAAATGCCTCATTTTATTTTCCTTTTTTTTCTCCAGTTGGTTTAAAAATATGGAAGATTAGAGAAATTAAGACCATGGTGCCTAAATAATCTACAAGTTATTTATTAACTAGATATTTAAACTGGAATGTAGTTAATTGCGGTGAAGGTCTAGGAGCAGGAATGGACAAGAGTTAATATGAATCAAAATGAAAGAAAGCTATTTGATATTTTCATATGGTTTGGAAAAAATTCATCTGGGCAAATTAATTTCTTGGATAGCTGCAGGAAGATTTTTCTGAAGTTGTTTCTAAGCTCAGAGAAGAGGGCATTTTTCTTAAGGGAGATGGTAAAAATGAGTAAAATCACAAATTATTTCAGACGTGTGAAGGGACAGAGGGAGATCAGGCAGGGCCATGGCAAATCAAGCTCTCAGGTGCAATAGTTGTTGAAAAAGCACAAATTTCAGTGAGGATATAAAAGGATACTTCCCTCTGATGTAGTCAAATTCCCACAAATTTCAGATAAAGGAGGGAAAAAAAGAAAAAAAGAAAAGAGGAAAAGAAAGACTGGGAGGGATCCTAAAACTGCCAGGGCTCTTGTACCAGTGATTCTCTTGATGTTAAGAAGATCATTTATGTAATGCACCACCATGAATCCAATAGGATTATAAGAGATTAACATGTAAAAAGAGAGTGTCAAATTAGCCATTTCTCAAATTCAAGAGAAAAAGTATTTTAGGAAAAGGAATCTAGAGTCTTAACACACAATTAGCATTAATTAAAACTGTGTAGTGCTTACATGGCCGATGCAAGTTCATGACACTGATCTCAATCTTTCCACTGAATTAATTTCCAGGGAAAAGAAATTCCTTAAATATGATTTTTTTCAAATTTCTGTCATGCCTACAAGTTTCCTGCAGTTTGAAATGTTCCAGTTTGTGCCAACCTGATTATTCTCAAACAGAAGGTCTATGGGCTTTACATGTCTGGTTTCAGAAAATATTAAATAAATCCTGACATTTGCCATGTAGTCTAATTATGAGGAAACATACTGAAGAATAAATATTTTTTCCCAGGACTTTCTGATATTTTCACTGTAAAAGAAATGTTAGTCTAGGTGCAAAATGAAACATCTTTTATGTAAGAAGAGTCCAAATAAATACTCTAATTTTTTAGATTTTCCAGAGGGAGTAACTTTTGCATAATCGGAAGGCTTTTTGTCCACCAGGATGACAGGCTAATGATTATTAATTAAAATGTTCACATTTACTAGGAATATTTCATTTAAACCCCACAACCAAAGAAATAAACAAGAAATACAACATAGTCCACACTGAAAAAGATAAACTAATGTAGTATGTCATAATGCCACAAAAATTTTGGAAAAGCTCTAGATTTTAGGAGTGTTGCTAATGAAACCTGACTGCTGCAGAAAAAGTGGAGTTCAAAAACCATCCTGTGTATACAATAGATACTCACAAGCATAAATTATGCATTTGTTTTATATATAATTCAAATTTCAGTTATACTTTATAATTCATCTCTGTAAATGATATATATATTTCATATAGCACAGCACCAGAGTGTTATCTTCCAGAAATATAGTCTCACAAACAGCAGCAAGTGCACAGTCAAAAGACCAAGAAAAAGCTATTACTATTAGATTCAGTGTAATTAAACTTGGCACAGCTGCTTAACAATATGCATGCCATAAAATAAAGGAGTGGGAGAAGCAGCAGTGTGATATTTCGGTGCAAAATCACCAAACATGTGCTGTAAAAGCCCATTTTTGGAAGCACTTTTGTGGCATTTTCAACTCTTTGGGCTCCACTGAAAAATATTTTTGGTTCTCAGTGTAAGAAAGATGTAGATAAATTGGTGTTCATTCAGCAAAATGCTTGGGCAATCAAGAGCTTGCCATGAGAGGAGAGGCTAAAGGAAGGAGATTTTGTTTTGAAATGGAGGGGGAAAAAAGTGAGGAGACTTAGCATCATCTTCCTACTGCCTGTGAGAAAAAATAGGCTTTTTACTGACATGATTTCTGATGGGAAATACAGAAAAGGAGAAAAAACAAT
>WBNQ01006779.1:0-12678 GCA_013401375.1 Spizella passerina | reverse complement strand
CATTTTTAGGTGTATTTACAGCTCTCTGCAGGGGTAACCTGGGGCAGTACTCCAGGAGCATTTTGGGGTCGGTTTCCCTGGGGATTCTCGAAGCCCAAGGAGTTTCTGAGTGGGGAAAGGCTGGGCTGGGCTCTGTGCCCTGGTTTCTCTCTGATTTTTGTGGGTTTTGTTCCTTCAGAGGGCAATTGCCATCCTGGAGATAGAGAAGGCCTGGCTGTGGCGCCAGGGGGGGAAGAGGAGATCTGGCTGCTTCATGTCTGTGGGGCTCAATAAGAAGGATGAGAGGTGGTGCTTCAGGTAAGGCTGAGTCACCATTCCCCCCTCACACCCCAGCTCCAGTGGGGTCACAGCCTGGGGCAGCACAGGGAATTTCACCTGCACCCAAATTTATTGGTGAATGCCAGGCTGGATGTCTGAGAATTAATTGTTCCTCCAGCATTGCCACCTTTGTATTAACAACATTCCCAGAGCTGGAGAATTTTAAACCAACCAGACCAGTGGACAATATGCAGGGGGAAAAGATAATTTACCTCATGGAGCTTTGATTATGGAAGATCTTTGCTCAAATAAAAAAGCTCTGTAAGGTGCTGCTGCTGCAGCCAGACCATCAGGGTGGTGTTGGCAGGGTGAGCTGGGCTGGGAGGCTGCAGAAAAATGAGATTTGCCTTGAGATGCTGCATTCCAGGCATCAGTGTCTTGTGTCATTTTGTCTCTCCAGAGTAGAGGAAATTAAATGGACAGATTGGGCAAAGGATGTGGGAGTTCTGAAGGAAGAACCTGGGAGCACCAATGATTCAGAGCTAAATCCAGAAGGTAAATTTAATCATGGGGAAAGGTCTGCAGTTCCCTTTCAGCTTCCTGCTCAGCAAACTGCTTTTGGCATGTTGTTATGTCTTTGGCATTCCAGGCAGGCCGACTTGAAATAGAGAAAATAAAGATTTAGTGCAGGTCTGGGGCTGGCCAGAGTTTGGGAACAAACTGAGGATGGAGGAGATGCCATTCCTATCCAGCTCTGGGAGAAATGGGCAGGAAATGCTGCTGAGGAAAAGCAAGGGTTGCTCTTATTTTTGGCTCAGTAGCCCAAATATGTGAGGCTTTTCCTAGAAAAGGTAAAATCCAGGCTCATTCATCCTGCAGATGTTAAAATCACAGGGCTTTCAGAGCCTGAATTTGGACATTAACTCTGGCAACGCTGTCAGATTCTGCCTGAGACCTTTGCTGGCTTCCCTTGGTAGAGCTGGGAAGGAGCTCTGTGGAAAACAGAGCTGTTTGCTGTTAGAAATCAGAGCTGTGGAAATCAGAGCTGTTTCCCTGTTAGAAAGATCTTGTTCAGCCTGGCAGAGCCTGGCCAGGAGCTCCAGTGGATTTGCAGTAGATTCCCCCTGGGTGCCAGTTTTCCAGAACTGGGGAGGTTGCAGTGCTTAGGGGATTCTGTGGAGTGTGTTGGGTGTTCCCTGAGCCTTCACTCTTCTAAAGCTGGGTCCCTTTGTCAGCTTCCTGCTGACGAGGGGCTGCTCTGTGTCCCTGCTGCAGACACCTGGAGACCAGCCCAGAAACCACCCCGAGCAGCTGCCCCCGAGGAGCTGGCCCTGCTGCAGCCCCAGGCTCCTGGCACAGAGATGGTTCCTCTGCACAGACAGCCCAGAGAGCTCTGACAGCTCCCCTGAACCTGCCTCCATCTCCAGAGGAGCTGCTCTTCCTTCCCCCTGCAGCTGGGAGAGCTGAAGGCACTGTCAGCAGCAAAGTGCATTTCGTGGAGGACTGTGGCTCAGCCTGTGGCTTTCAGTGTTGTCATGCACTTTAATGATTCATTTCCTCTGAAGAAACTGTTTTTACTCGACTTTTCTCTGCCTGACACTTTCTTATTATTATTCCTAAAGATCCAGTGTGGGAGTGAGCTGCTGGGGCAGTGGGGAAGGCAGAGCTCTCTGAGCTGTGCAGAGACAGTGCTGATGGATAATGCTCATGGATAATGTGGATAATGCCCATGGATAATGCCCATGGATAATGCTCAAGGAACCACCTGGCTGAGGATGGCCCAGCCTGTTCTCCTGTCACAAGGGACTGCACTGAAGAGCTTTGGAATAAAAACTGTGGTAGACTCCTAAAAGGTGCTGAGGGTGGAGTTGTCCCTGTGCTGGTGTGAGTGGACAAACCCTCACCCTGTGCAGCACCTGCAGGGCTCTGTAGTGAATCCACGTCAGGATCATCATTTCACAGTTACAGAGTGAAATTCTTTGCCTAAAAGAAAAGTGAAGTGGATTGTGGAAGTGGTGTGGATTTCCTGGACCTGAAACTTCACTGGTGGATTTCTGGGACTTGTGTTTTTCATGGGTTGCTTTGTCTCTGTAATAAACAGCAGCAGAATCCTGCTCGTGACCCCTGAGAGACTGATGGGCCAAACATTTCTGTGTGGTTTTTGCTTCCTCTTACTCATGTTGGGCATCCTGTCTTGCTGCAAATGTCTGCAAGGACCTTGTTCCTTTTTGTGACTTGCAGCCTGCTGTAAACTCTGTGGGAAAAGAGATAAAAATGAGCTGTCTCACTTTTCACTCTATTCAACAGTAATAACATGTAAAATTTCTGTAAACAATACAGCAAGTGTACTTAATTGAAAATGTTCATTTTTGGATGCACTTTTAGAGCTTTGCCTTTCTCAGCAAGGGAGAGGAGGTGTTATCAGTGTGGACTGGAGGTTCTTATCAGATTCCTGATTACTGCTGTGGGAGTTAACCCTTGTTTTTCATGGCCTCTTTTTATGCCAGTTTGTGCAGCCACATCTGAGCCTGGAGCAGCTGGTGCTGCCCTGGATGCTCCTTCCAGTCCAGGGGAAGGTTGGTGGGAATCCCAGGAAAGGTTTGTCTCACCTTCCCTTCAGAGAGATAAACCATGCAACCTGAGATGTCTCAATTCCACTCTGAGTGAGCCTTGGAGGTTTTCCTTTTGGACACCTTCACCTTAATCCTCACTGCATGCATGTGGTAGGCAGCAAAATTTTGTTTTAAAATTTATCCCCTGCACTTCAATGGGTTCTCCCCCCTGTGCTGGGCAATTCCCCCTCCAGCCTCACTGCTCTGGGACTCTGAGTGGGAACTGACTTTTCTTGCTCCACCTTCTGTTGTTTTCTTGCTTTGTGAAGCCTTCGGCTGCTTTTTCCATCTATGGCTTTGTCCTAAGTGTTCCCAAGATCTGGCAAGGTGCTCATCTGCCCTATGATAAATCTATTGCTGTGCTGGGTGCTTTGCTGTGGCAGGGACACTTGGGGATTGTAAAGAAAGGCAGGATCAGATCTGCCATCCCTGGCTGGACTCACAATAAATAACCTTGCTGGTGGTTTGGGGAGGCTGTGGGCACTGACAGCTTTCAGCATCACCTTCCTCTTCTGCCCTTCCTTGGACCTGCTTCTCTTTTTAACTTGGCAGTGCTCATTTGTCTTTTGATCTGCACCAGGAATGTTCTGCTGTGAGGCAGGGCTTTGGCATCCCCAGAGCTTCCCAGTCCCACCCCAGCCCAGCACTCTCATGGATGAAGGATGGTGGTTCAGAGGCCCCAGGGAATTTTGGGGTCCACTCTTAACAGATGCCAATGATTTGTCAGGAAACCCTTCAGTTATTTACACAAGAACTCCACAGGTGAGCTGTCCTCTCCCTCTCCCCCTGGCAGGTAAACCCCACTGAGAACTTTTCTGTGCACAGGGGAGGTTTTGCAGGGTTCTGTCTAAATTAAAAAGCCTCTCAGAAATGGCAGTGGAGGAGCAGCTGCAGTTTCCCTGCTCTGTCTGAAGCACAGAGGCTCTGCCATGGGAAGGCACCAGCAGCCCCAGGGCTGTCCAAACCCTCTGGATGTGCTTTGGTCAGAGTTCCTCAGCTCCTGGCAGGTGAGAGATGAACCTTGAGCATCCAAACCCCTCCTTTACCCCAGCACACTCTGCCTGCTCCTTGCTCCCTCTGTGGAAGGCTCTGAGCTCTCTGCAATTTTCCTAAACAAAACCCATCTCTACTCTGTTCCTAACTCCCTATTTTCCTCAGGGGCAGAGATGGAATCAAACCTTCCTTGTTCTTCAGATGCTTTGCACATTTTGGTGAGTTTCCCCCCTGTTTTTCCAAAGGCTGCTCTGAAGCTGGAGCCAGCACTGGGAGCTGGATCCACGAGCTGGTTCCTCCCTCTCCATCTCCCTGTGACCCCACTTGCAGCTGAGCATATTTTCCATTGCCTCTGGAGCTCGCAGAGGGAGCCTTTGAAATGTGACAGCCCCAGGGCTGGGACAAAGAGCAGATGCTTTCTGTAAGTCCCAGGGCTGGGGCTGAAGGGCTGCAGCTGGTGGAGTTTGCAGCTGGACTCTTCCTGGGGCTGCCTCTCACTTTTCAGGCTTTGCTGTGCTCAAGGAATTTCATTTCTTGCACTGAGACTAAAATAAAAATTAAAACTGGGGGGAAAAAATAATTTTGGAAGAAAACTTGCACTTTGCAACCTCACTTCTGCTTCTGCATCACAAAAAAACCCCAAACTTGGGGCTAGACAGCAGCAGGCAAAGTCTCAGAAAATGTGGCTGTGGCTGCCTTGGGGGTGGAACAGAACTCTCACTAAATCTGAGTGCAAAGGGGTTTTTCTTGCTTCCTCTTTTGCCATAATATTTTCTTTTTTTTAGCTGAGATTTGTGGCATGTGGGGTGTTACAGCATTTCTGGTCTGTGAGGATGGTTGTCAAATGTTGAACACACAGGAAGGAAAGTGCTCATGGGGTTTGTTGCACTCTTTCCTGAGAATCCTTGGGAAATTTAGATTTTCTGGGCAAAGGGAACCATGTCTCTATTTCACTGGGCAGCAGAGCCATCCCCAGCTGGCAGCGTTGGTTTTGTTGCTGTTCGTGTCTCCAACACTAAAGTCAGGGATTCCATCATTGCAGAGAAAAAATAATTCAGCTATTTTGGAATCCTCTGGATGAAAACCTTCATCCATTAGGACAAGAATGAATCTGCAGAGTGCCAGAGCCATTTCCCTTTGTTCATCCCAAGCTTGCAGTGCTTTTACCTCTGCAGCAAATACATTGGAAGGAATAATGGAATTTGGAAAAAGAGTGGGGAAAAGTTCAGCTAACTGGGCTGTGCAGTATTTCTGTTCCACTCTCATGGGTCACAGGGAGGGAGGTTGCCAGCTGTGCTATTCCCTTTTCTGCTGTCAGATTGTTGAATAATGATTTTGCTGCTGCTAAACCGGTTACAGGATCCGTCCCTGAGGATGGCTGGAATAAAATAAATAATAAGAACTGATCCACATATAAGTAGATATGTGATGTTTTGTTCTAAAAATTGCCCTTCCTGCTGCAAAGGACACTAATTCTACAAAGCTATATATAGAGAATTCCAGGGAAAGGGCTGCTTGCCTCCTTCTGGAGCACAGGTTGGGTTTTATTTGGGATCTGAGCTGTGCCCATGGCTGTGCAGCCTGCTGGGCTGACTGATGCTCTCCTTGCTGGAGCTGTTGGGTGCAGGTTGAGGGAAGAGGGGAGGGCTCAGTCCATTGCCTGGAGACAGAGGTGCAAACACTGGCAGCGTAAACACTCCCTGCTGGGGATTTTCCAACCATGCCTGAGCAGTGACAAATAAAACATTCCTGCTTTGTGCTCCCTGCTGCATGTGCTCTCCCTGTATGGTAGAGGACTGCAGGCTGCAGCCAGAGCTCCTGGCTTGGTCAGTGAAAATAGGAGAGAAATAAAGAAATAAAGTTATTCTGTCCCTTTTGTCCCAGTGAGGTAAAATTCTGATTTTTACCTGTGTGCAGGGATTGGTAGGTGCAGCCCCTTGGCAACACAAATGTGCTCGGGGAGTTTTCTGCATGTCACCTTTGCTTCTAGGGCCAGGCAGAAAACAAAAGATCCTACAGGATCCATGAAAATATCCAGGATAAAAGTGAATTTTGTCACAAAGGAAACCCTTTGGTGCCCTGCTGGAGTTTGCTGAGGTGCTTGGGAGCAGAAGCAGCAGCCTGGGCACAGCAGGGCTCACACAACGGGCACCCTCTCGTGGCTTTGTCCTGTCACAGGGTGAGGACAGGGATGGATCCAGCTCTGGAGCAGGCTGGGAACCCCCTCAGCTCCTGCTGATTTCAGAAAACACCATGCAGTAAGGTTTATTTTATATTTTTAAATGCAAGAGTTCTATATTTGTTATAAATCCTCTCTGATGTTTTCTAGGCTGGTTCATTCACCTTGAAAAGCCACTTCAATCTGCAGGTTTAGGCCTCTCCTTGGGACAATCTTTGATTTTCCTGATGGTCTCCAGGACCTTGCAGGATCTCTGGAGGACGTGCTTGTGCTCTGGTAGGTAATAAATGTTGTTTTTTAGTGTGCTGGGGAAATGCTTCAAAGACAAATATAGAATCTGTGTTCCATGCAATGTGTCATTATTCTATTTTTAATTCAGCATCAGAGGGGCATTAAAAAAAATCTTTCCCAGTGATAGAAATTATCTAAAATATAAACCCTTCAGTCCAAGTTACAAAGGGTTTTGCCTTGTATGTCTAAAGATTTGGACAAGCACGAGATAGTGAACATGAATTAACTCAGATGAAGGTCTGAGAAGACCTTGATGTCTGCAGTTCAGCACTGATAATTTAGCTTATTTATACAAAATTTAATTTATTTACATACTGTCCCTCATTCTCAATCAGACCCCTGTCAGCTGAGTGACCTGTGGAGCTCACACAGACACAGGAAGAGCAGATGGGTTTGATTTTCTCTTTGCATTTTGGATTTGAAAACAAACTCCAGATAAAGGATTGGAACTGCTAGATAATGTGTTTATCTAATGGAAACATAAATACCACGTTTAATCCTGAAGCTCTGCCCATAGTGGTGTATTTTGGCTGTCTGCTCCTTCAGGCTCTTGGGATTTTGTGTGTTCTGAACATTCCCAGCAGAAACTGGAACTTCTGTAAATAGGCCAGCCTGCTCCAGGTGACACAGCATGGAAACACTGAGCAGTTCTTGTTCTTGCTGCCAGGCTTCCTTAAAACGTTTTTCCTGGAATATTTCAGCTCCAAATTTATATTTGATTCTGTTCCTGATCTGCTCTTCACTAACTCAAGACCAGCTGTCCCCTGTCTCGCCAGCATGAGATTCAACCCTGAGAGAATCCTCATTTTCCAAAACAGCAAAACTGTGTTTTGATACAATGATCTGAGTATTACAGTGCTTTGGCAAGGCAAAAAACTGGGAATTCTGGTCAAGTTGAGATGTGTTGCTGCTTTTGTAGCAATTAGGAGTCCTTGCCACAATTAAATATTTAATTAGGTGTTCATACAGCAGAGGACGCAGAAGTGGGGACAGCATTCAGTAATGAACACTAATGACTGTGGCTGCAGTGCCCTCAGGGATTCTGATGTTGTTGTACATTTATTTCCTAAGAATAATTCATGAGATTCTGGAGTGTTGGTCAGCATTGCTGAGTACCTCTGCACACAACATCTAATTGTTAATTATCATTGAACTTCTCCAGGAACATCAGCCACAGACAGGAGATATTTACTGGTGAGTGGAAAAAGGAATAAATCTCATCTCTGCAAAGCTGTGCCCCTCAGCTTGAATATTTAATCAAGAAAAACTTCTCATCACTGGGGAAAAAAATAATAATATTGTTCTGTGGCAATCCAGGGGTAAAGAACTGGAGTTTATTTACCAAGACCTCGTCCACAGTGAAGATTTTTTTAAGTTGTTGCTTATAAACTTTTTCCTGGGAGCTGAATTCATCACTAGAGGGTCTTTTCGTTTCAATTCTCCATTGAGGTGTTGGGAATTTTGTTTGTGTGCATGTAAAGACATTCTGAACCTGCTCCCTTAGGAAATGAGGATGGTTTGATGTGAGCTGATCTGTGTTTGCTCTCAGTGCCCTCCCAGGAGCTGCAGCCACAATCCCACCTGCACTGCTCATCTCCCTTTGACTCAGAGGAGTTGCACTCTCCAGATTTTGCATTTAGAGTTTATATAAAACACCCTCTTTGTGCAAAAAGTGTTTTCTTCAATTCCTCAGTGGTGTTTTTTGACTTTCCCTGCAATTCATCCTTCAATAACCTCCCATTCATAGAGTGCCTCATCTCTGGGGCCGTCCCAGGAGGTCCCAGAGCACAGACTGAGGTTTAAACAACAAGAATCATCCAAAAATCCCAATTCTGGCATTTCATTAGGAGCAGATGAGCAGCAGAGCAGTGCAGCAAAGAGCTGCTCAGTTTGCATTTGACAGAGGAATCAGTTCATGGTAAAAATCCACCCTGCAGATTGGCTGAGGAGCTGAACAAGTGCAAGTGCTTAAAGTCACCCCTGAATGATAAAATGTCACATAAAGCATGGAGGGGTCTCCTTTGAGGTTGAAAAGGAACCATTTTCCTACAGACCCTAAAGAATAATTGGGCTGTTGCATTGTCCTGTGTGTGAAAGTTTTGGAAGGAATAATTCCCCCAAACTCCATGAACCAGGATGCTCCCAGCCTCTCATTAAATAAACCCCATTTTCTGTCTGCTCCTAGGAAGGATCAGTGGGGACCACACTGACAGTGCCAGTGCCAGTGGAGATGACTCTGTGTGACAACTCTGCTCCTGAACTACCCCAGAAATCTGCAATTTAGGAGGTGAGTTTGTAGAACAGCCCCAGAGCGCCCAGCAAAGCGCTGAGAGGAAACCCAGCCCAGCCACCAAGTGATTTACTACCCAAACAAACCTTGCAAGGAGCTCCAGGGAGGGCAAGGAGCATTTCACTTGTTAGGAGGAGAGCCTAAATACTGGATTTATCTGATTCAAGAGTCCCAAGCTTTTATTGGGCTATTTGTACCTAATTTGTTTTATGGGAGCAGTCCCAGGCCGAGTTGAATTTCCCAGTGTTGTTATTCAGCTCTAAGGAGAATTCCTTCTCCCTTGGCAGCCTCCTCTCCTGCTGGGCACCATTAACTGCTGCAGTCTGGAACTGCAGAATTGGGGAGAAATTACAATTTTCCCCTTTTTCCTGCCTCTGAATGATACTCTGAGCAGCTGCTCTTCATTCTCTCCACACTGAGGCCAGAGCTGCTCTTCCTTCTCATTCAGCTTCTCAAGGCAAGAGATCATTTTCATATTCCTGCACTTCATGTCTGGTTTTTCCAGAATGAGCAAAAAAAAAATATAGGTTTTAACAGCACTCTGTGAGTTACAGAGTATTCAGAGGTTAATCCATATTTTATCTGTCTTTTCAATCAAAATAGGCAAAATTTTCAGAGATTTGGCACTTGGATGAAAGCATATTCCAAGTGAGGGCTGCTGGTTTCACCATAAAATCCACTTTGACCTGGAAACACCAGAATTCCTACTGGAATCCATCTGATTTACCAATTACACAAAACCAGGCTTGGTCTTTTCACTCTCCTAAAGCCTTTGGATCCATGTGAAAAATCTTTCCCTCCCTTAGGATAATTTTAGCTTTGCTCAAACTTCCTTATTTCAGTAAAACATGGAGCACCCTTTAAGGCTCTGATTTCAGTGTGGTGATTATTAAAAAACTTGTGTTTTCTGAAGGGGCAAACTGGGTTCTGGAATCCTCTTTCCTCAGCAGGGAGAGATCTCTAAAATATATAATCCAGCTCTGTTCCAAGTAAAGCTTTCACTCAGATGAAAACATGTTCAGAGCATTTAACTTGATTAGGGGAAATTTACTATTCCAATTCCTTTTTTGTCACCATCCTCCCATTAAAATTTATGAGGGCTGATTAGTACATGATATTTTTTTCTGTGTTTTTTTTTAATCAGAGAGCATCTTTAAAAAAAGAAATGAGGGCTCAGCTCTGGCAGCTGCACTTCCTTGCAGGCACAGTTTAAAAGAATGGTTTCTATATGAATTTAATGTCCAGTTTTGGGGGGAGGTAGAAGCTTTACGTTTTGATTAATGAAAATTACCACATGCTCACAAATCAGCAAATTGGTTTGCAGGGAAACATTCTGAGGTTTCAGCTTTCAGAATCTCCAAATTCCTGCACCAGGGGCTGTCACCTCTCCTGGCATTAATTCCTGCCAAAGCCCCATCCCTCCTGTACAGCCAAAATCAGTTCTCAAATCAGACACAAAGCAACAAGGCAGGCAAAAAATAACGTGGTTTCATCCATCCTTTTTGTTTGTTTTTTTTTTTTAAGCATAAATGAAATTAGCACCATTGTGACTGAGGAACTCTCCTTGATATAAGATAAGCATTCACTGCAGGCCTTACCAAGTGGGTTTTAAGACCATTCAATCAGAGTGCATGACTTTATTTAATTAGAGGGGGGGGAAAAAAGGTTGAGAGGATGCCTGGGAACATTCCAGCACAATTTCCATCTTAATAATTTGCATTACTGCAGATTGTCAGGTCACTTTCTGCAGTGTCTGGAAGGCAGAACAATAAAACCACCCCAGGGTCTCCTTGTTGGGTTTGTAAAAAGGAGACTCCAAGAGAGGGTCCAAGATGAATCTTTGAGATGCACAAATTCAACATTTATTCATTGGACTGCATGGAGAGCACTGCAGTTATAATGAATTTGGTGATGCTGCCTCTTAATTTCTTAATGCATCTGTGTCATTGGATCAGAATTTAATTCACTTTTCACTTCACTTTGATTTATTGTTCTCTTTAGCCCAGTTTCTTTAATAAACAGAAATGTTAGCAAAGGACTTCTTGAAAACAGGGAATTGGGATTCAATGTCAGAGCCTCCAGTTTAGAGCACCTGGTCCACCTGCAGTCAGGGCTAAAGGACATTTATTACCTTGGGCATTTTCTTCTGTAGAAAAAGGAAGAAATTCCTTCAGTGCTACCACCAGGTTACAGATTTGAGTTCCTATCAGTGCACAAGAACACAACATTATAACCATTAAAAATCAGGAACACAGGTACTTTGTCTTTTTTTTTTCCACAATCAGGTACCTCTTCCTTGGTCCTGAGGAGAAAAGAAGAGAGGGGAAAAAAGAGAGGGGGGGAAAAAAAGAGAACAGATAAGTGCAGATTAGTGGGTTTAAAACCCTTTACAGAAATGTCACATATTTACATTTTATACTTTCATTCCAGGTATAAATTTAGCCAAAATTAAATCAAAGGATGGATTTTCCCTTCTGTCTCCAGTGAGCCAACAATATTCAACCCTTGTCCTCGCTGTCCAGACCTGAAGAGTTTTTACCTTTAAAAAAAGAATCTGTAAAAAAGACAATACAGTAAAAAAAGAACTTTTAATAATCTAAGGCTAAAATGGTAAGAAAATGTATGTGAAATTCAGAGTATTAACTGTGCCTGAAGAAGTCTCTTTCCCCCTCCTTTCTCCAAAGTCAGCTCTGTTGTCTCCCCTCAAAACCAGCAGGTATGGAAATATCTTAGAGCAGAAGACATTGGGGGGGATTTTTAGGACATTTTTGATAATAATGTGTTAGAAATATTGGGAACTAATCATAACACATCATTGTGCCAACACATACAAAAAGCAGAGAGGCAGCACCAGTGGCTCAGTCCTTGCTCACTGGAAGAGGCTGCTGTGGTGCAGAACATCAAGGGCAGACCCAAAGGTCAGCACTTCCTTGTGGAACTTGCTGAGCTGCATCTTGATTTTCTTCAGGGCAGGAGCTGTTGCCTTTCTCTTGTAGCACATGGCTTTCAGAAGTTTATCAGCCANAGGTCCCTGTGCTCGAAGTGCAGCTCCTGCTCTGCCACCGCCAGGGATGCAGTGACCTGGTGCAGGATGCTCCTGGCTGATGCCACCGAGGAGAAGCTGCTCCTCATGCGCTCCAGGTCCCGGCCCCCAAACTCAAACTCCAGCACCATGAACAGCTGCTGGGCCCCAAAAAAGTCTGGCCGGTCGTTTTCCGAGCCTGTTTCTTCGTGGAATTTGTCCCAGGCTTGCAGGAGATACCTGGGATAGGCCCCCTGGACACAGTGCACAGAGTAGAGGCTGATGAAGCCCACAGTTCTGTTCACAGAGCCCTCAGACAGGAGACTGAGCTCTTTAGAAATGATTACCTCAGGCAGAATCTCCCCAAAGCTCTTCTGAGCTTCACCATTTACTTTTTCAGTCCCCTCAATGGGAATTATTTTTAAGGCCACAGGTCCTCTCTCGCTGTCAATCTGGAACACCTCTCCAAACACCCCTTCTCCAATTTTCTTGCAATCTTTCATTTTATTTAAAGGAATGCAGTCCTCAAAAGCAATAGGGCCCTCCTGGTTGCATTCTCCAAACACTTTCTCAGCATCTGTAAGGAGCAGCTCCAGGACAGAGGAGGAATCCCTGGGAGCCAGCAGGACCATGGAGGAAGCAAACCAGGAGCAGCGCTGAGCTTTGTCAGCAGACAGGCTGGCTTGGTACCCCGAAAGCTGCGATTTCCCTGACGGGGTGCAGAGGCTGCTGCTGCAGAAACTCTCATCTGTGGTCACTTTCTTCTTTTTATGGAAGGACAGAGACGCTCGAATTCTAGCCCAGGAATAAGAGTTATTGAGGAGCGAAGAGTCATTGTCTCTGACACCTACAGACATCTCCAGAGCTCTCCTCCGAGTTAGTTTTTGCCTTGTCTGGAGTCTGAAAAGGGAATTATTGGGCTGCTGCTGCCTCTTGTTCTTGCGCCTCCTGGGCCGGAGGCGGGTGTGCCTGCCCCAGCGGCTGGCACTGAAGCCACTGATACAAGCTTTCCTGCAGGTGCTGCCCTCCCCAG